>JBBPUC010000267.1:0-29741 GCA_038094375.1 Tubosaeta aff. heterosetosa | reverse complement strand
TGAATCTGCAACAGTGCGCATGACATCAACGTTTCTACACCTTCAAAGAAGTGCATACGGTGTGCGGATTATGCCAGTCTGTCGGAAAAAACGACTAGAGTGGTTATAAGCACCAAAAACGATTGATAGGAATCTGCGCGGCTAATAGCAGCCGTAAGCACTAGATGGTAACAAGGAAGGAATAACTTGCCATTGATTCTCTGTCGATGATGTACAGAAGAAAAGTTTAACAAGTTATATACCCGCAAGTGTAAGCCCACTTACTGGATCACACGGGTAATATCTGCGCTCAGCCGATCAATGTCGGCTTGCATGTTAACCTGTGCGTCCACGGCGCGTGATATTCGTTCTGCCAATGCAACCCTAAAGTTATTCAATGTATGAGATAGCTCTTCAAAGTCCTGTGATAGATGCGAATCGCGTTCGCCATCATTCCTCCAACCCTACGTGTCACTGAAAAACTGCATTCCTATGGTTGTAATGATTGCACGTACCTCCATGACAGTCTCAAACTCACGGATTTTCTCTTCCTTGGAAGCGCCCGAATCTGGCAGCAGGAGATCGAGCATGTCACCGGAGAAATCTGTCCAAGGACGTCAATACATGAAGAGCCAGACTAGAGTATCCATAACCATCGCTAGCAGCACCAGCTCTTCCGGCGATTCTCCTTGATGACCAAACAAGATCTATATATTTCTGATGACGAAGGAATGAGGATGATATGGTATGAAGACATGGTGATTAAATATACCTTGCGACACTGTCCGAAGTCGTCTTCCAGGTCGAAAGGCGTCTTCGTGAGGACTCGTCTAACCTCGAGGAAACGGGCATCTATAGCGTTGACTTTATCGACCAAACTTGTGATCTCCTCTGCAAGTACGCCAACACCACTGAGTGCCCGTGAAGGATTACTTTCCGATTGCATGCTTGTACCGAATGGTGTCAGTGGAGCAGCAGGACAAAAGCAGTCGCTGAGCGGCATGTAGATACTTACATAACTCGGATCTCTCCATGCATACACCACGTTGCTTCTACGCAGGATACATCTCATTGAACCTCACGCAAGCATCTGATTCCGAAACATTTGAATTCAAGGTCCAACTGTGGCGCACTCGGCTCATACCACGACTTTGCAACAAGCTCAGCTCGTGGGCTTGGTATGTATGTAATGACTTTTTAGGATCTCGAATCTCGGTAGCATGAGGCTCTCGCAATGGATACGTAGCTCTATACGCCACGCCTCATCGGGTGGCACGCCATGAGTAGGGCTCGTGGCTGCGTTTACCAACCGCACTTGAGTCATAGCCCGCTTGCATTTTAGCGCTTTGCTTATTGATTTATTGATAGACTCACTAGGATAAGCGGAGTCAGCCTCGAATTCAATGAAGTAAACGTTGCGCGAAAGAAGCATTCCCTCACCTCGCACTTGCCTTGCACAATTCAGTAATAAATATCATCAAGATCATGTCCGTGAGATACAAAAAGACAAAACCGGAACCTCACTGGGTCCGCTGTGCTGCGAGCATATCGACAAAGCTGATTCTTGTTCATTATTGTCGTATGACATCCGACAGGCCTAGGTTGTGCAGTCCAGGGTTGAGGCCTGAGAGTTGGCGATACTAGCGAGTGCCAATGGACATGTTGGTGTGAAATGCACCTTGCGTGGGCTGCGCGGGTCACCATATGTGTATGTGGAGGACTCAAATGATATACAGCCTACATTTGCAGACGAAAAAATACACGATTGCAAAACATTGTATTGGACATGTCTTGGGCATGAACACACCACACGCTCGAACTGGGACAAGGTTCATGCTGTGGGTCTAGCACGATGAGAGTGGTCGTCTTATCTGCGATATGGATCCCGGGTAAATGCATTTGTCATTCATAATGGCGGAACTCTGAATCATTTCTGAGCCCTGCAGCCCGACCATCAGAAAAACCCTGATACAATGGAAGCAATTGTCTTACCTCTGGCACAGCAGCGCCCTTTCCGCGCCTCGTTTTTCAACCCTTGACAAATGCTGCTACTGCCAACCAACAAAATTATTATATATATATTCTATTGGCCCAATTGGGGCCGAATATCATCAATGGGATGCACATCTAGTTCCCTCGCTCACCCCTCAGAGTTAACCACGTCCGATGTTGAAGGCCCAACATCGACGGGACGCGCACCTGGTTCACTCACTCATAACTCGGAGGTACCCACGTCCAATGTTGTTGGCCCAACATGCGCACCTAGTTCACTCCCTCACCGCTCAGAGTTACCCATGTCCACTGACGTTAACCTCCCCGTCTTCAATGCCGATGTTATGTTGGCCAAGTTTCAGGAGAAGCTTCCATACCTTGACCTCTCTTCTTCCGACGACAACTCTCCTCCTCCGCCTGCCTATGACAAGGCGGTCCCGGTTGAGCCCGAGAAGTTGAAGGAGGCGTTGGAGTCTCCGGAGGGTCAAAAGGTCCTTGGGGAAGAAGTAGCGGCGCTCGGAGATGCTGCGCAGAAGATCGAGACGGCCTTCAGAAACGTCTCCCGAGGTCTCGCTCGTACCGTGGCCATTGCCAAGGATGGAGGACAGGCCCAGAGATCGACCAAGTTGAACGGATATAAAGATCGATGGGATGGTTTTCGTGAGGTAATGTCTTTTATCATGATCGCTTGTCCATATACTGTATTCACGATCTGCAGAAATACATAGAGCTCGTATGGGAATCGCGCCGTGTCGCTGGAAGTGCACGGGCTGTTGCTCTCGACTTTGCTGGGGATTTCCTTGATGTGATCAAGGACGACGCGTACACATTTGAAGAGAAGCAGAAAGAAATTACAGCTTATCGTAAAGTATGACGTCCTCCATCGGGGTATATTGTGTTCTAACATGGTTTATTTCCAGTCACTGGAGACCGACGCACGTGATGGAGCGAAAGTGTCGCAAGGCTTCAAAGAGCTTCATCATGAAGTGGCGGACTTTAGGAAGGACATCAGCGACGACATCAAGACATGGGTCGGAGATGACAATAAGAAATTAGAAGAGCTTCGTCTGCAAATAGTGCAGGTAGAAAAGGACCTAGACAAGTGGGTGGATGTCTTGTGTTCTCCTGCGGTCATTAATCAACCTAATAAATACTCGTTTTCAGAGCAGCTGCTGTTGTACGTTTAAAATGCAACGACTCCCAACTCTGATTGATTGTGTTCTAGGCTGTTGCCGCAGCTGCGGGAGGCACTGTTTTGGCGATGGCAGGTGGAATTACAGCTGCGATTGGAATCATCTGCCCTGTTCTATGGATTGGTTCTGCGGTCAGGATCTATTTTCGTTGCCAATAAGTGGCGCTGCTCAATACGCATATCATGATAGATGATGTACGGCATAGGTGGCGGAGCCACGGCTTACTATGGCTACAAGTACTATGGTGTGTATACTTCTCAATTCTCATGGCATTCATATAGGGCTTATTCACCGTGCACAGAATTGCGGAAGAAAAGAGATAAACTCAAAGATCGACAAGCGGCGTATGAGGAAAACTCTGACACGACGAAGAAGATACAGGCATGCATCAGTAGCCTCGACAGTGATATGTTGTTCGTCCAAGAGAAGCTCATCGTCTTTGCTGGCGTTTGGGCCATTGTGCGTATGCTAGTCTCGTGGCTTGTTGAGCATTTTGTGATAGTTGTCGATTTAGATCAAGTCTGATCTTCAGAAAGTCGAGGAGGACCTCAAGATGGCGCAGAATGCGGAGACCAAAATTGTGAGTGCTTTGTTCATTCACGGGAGACAGTATTAATCAACACGAATTCAGCGCTTTAAAAAGAAGATGACCACGGTTTCTACGGCCTACGGGACCCTGGCGCGTGCCTTGCGTTTGTATGAGACCAACGTTCATATCAAAGAGATCAAGTGAATATTTTTTGTCGATCGATGACAGTGTCAAGCTACGAGGTGCTCCTGGTTCCTTTCTGGTTTTCGCTCCAATGTCTCTCCGAATGACTGCGTACTACGTTTACTTGTGCTTTCAGCTCGGGAGAATCATCATGTGGATTCATAACACAGCTTTCGTAGGCATAGGTAGTAATCGATAATCATTCATCGAAAAGTGGAGACACGGAATGCGTATGAGAGCTCCATCGTTCATATCAAGTATTCAGTCCACGGGAACACACTGAAAGGGCTCTGCCAACCGGTGAAATCTCCCTCTTCAACGTGTCGATCTTCGCCGGCTGTCGCACAGTTTAAGTAATGTTGTACATGGTCTGAGTTAACTGAGACGAACCACTGCGCATCAGACATTAACAAAGCCAGTATTCGAACAGATTTGGCAATAAGCTGCCAGGATAAAGCAGCAACATCAGTGAATTTACTGAAACTGAGATAGAAAATGAATACCAGATTAAATATATCATTCAGTCTAGTGACTTTGCTTGCGAGCGCATTCATATCAACAATTAGTGCGCTAATCCCATCAATGCAAGCTGAATGACACGAAGATTTCTTGGGGAATAGAAACTTGAGATCCTAGATCCTCCTTGGACGCAACTACAGGGACGTTTCATCAGGCCGTTCCGAGTAGATAGGGATCAAACCTTGTTGTCCACCCGACGCTCCTAGGGGTCGTTGGAGATGCTGGAACCTACCCACAACACCGTCTATTACGGAAAGCTGCAGAAGTGAATGCCGAACCTAAGAAACTCACGATCTCGCCAAAGGCAGCGCTTATGGATCCTCGAAGGCAGCTCTTCAGCACCGCATTGGCTATCTCAAGCAATTTACAAATCACGGCAGAGACTAAAGAGATAACCATGCCGGTGATAATGAATCTGCAACAGTGCGCATGACATCAACGTTTCTACACCTTCAAAGAAGTGCATACGGTGTGCGGATTATGCCAGTCTGTCGGAAAAAACGACTAGAGTGGTTATAAGCACCAAAAACGATTGATGGGAGTCTGCGTGGCTAATAGCAGCCGTAAGCACTAGATGGTAACAAGGAAGGAACAACTTACTATTGATTCTCTGTCGATGATGTACAGAAGAAAAGTTTAACAAGTTATATACCCGCAAGTGTAAGCCCACTTACTGGGTCACACGGGTAATATCTGCGTTCAGTCGATCAATGTCAGCTTGCGTGTTAACCTGTGCGCCCACGGTGCGTGATATTCGTTCTGCCAATGCAACCCTAAAGTTATTCAATGTATGAGATAGCCCTTCAAAGTCCCGTGACAGATACGAATCACGTTCGCCATCATTCCTCCGACGTGTTACCGAAGACAGCATTCCTATGGTTGTAATGATTACACATACCTCCTTGACAGTCTCAAACTCACGGATTTTCTCTTCCTTGAAAGCTCCAGGGTCCGGCAGCAGGAGATCGAGCACGTCACCGGAGAAATCTGTTCGAGAGGGACGTCAATACATGAAGAGCCAGACTAGAATATCCATAATTATCGCTCCTTGATGACCAGACAAGATGTATATATTTCTGATGACGAAGGAATGAGGATGATATGGCACGAACGGATTACAAAATATACCTTACGACACTGTCCAAGGTTGTCTTCCGGGTCGAAAGGCATCTTCTTTGAACTGCGCTGCCGCGGTGTGGGGAGGCAGGAGAGGTAGCTGAGTGGATAGTGTGGGCGAAAGCGCAGAGCGCCTTCCGATCCTGGACAGCAGGAGGGCTGAGCGTGAGCTGCAAGGATGGGTGGGAACGCCTCGCAGAACACTCGGCCCATAAGCTGACGTGCTCGGGACCCCAGGGAGAGATGGCTGCGAGGCGCCAAAAACGTACTCTAAGGCCTGGGAGTGGTGGGTGGGTGCGATGAAGAGCGACGAGGACTGGGCCAGGCATGACGAGCATGGAACAGCGAATGCCGCTTCACCGGCGCTTGTCCGAAGACTTGGGTCTACGGCTGTGCTCGTTCCTCGCGCGCCGTAGACTCAGTTACTGAGGATTCTTCTGACCTGGAGGAAATGGGCATCTATGGCGTTGACTTTATCGACCAAAAGCTATGATCACCTCTGCAAGTACCCGTAAAGGATCACTTTCCGATTGCATGCTTGTACCGAATGGTCGGTGGCGTAGCAGGCAGGGCACTAGCGGTCATCGAGCGACGTGTACAGACGGTGGAGGAACGGCTCCATACAGCCTACATTTACAATTGGACGTGTACAAACAATCTTGGGCGTGAATACACTGCACACACTTGAACTTTTGCGCAAAGCGACACAGGAAACGACCCGACCATGATCGTTTCGACGACAGTATAATTAGAATGAACGCGTCAATCATGACCCAACATTCGTTCAACTGAATAACGTGCAGGTCATGAGTAGGAAGGTGACCAAAGGAAAGTAGGTTATCACGACTTGATGTGAACATAAGTCTCATACAATCGCAAGGCGCGTGCTAGAGTTTCGTAGGCCACAGAAACCGTCTCGATCTTCTTCCGAAATCGCTGAAATCGCGTTGACTAACGTTGCGCCTTACGTGAATAGTACTCACAAGTTCAGTACTCGACGCCTGTTTGAGGTTCTCTTCAACAAATTGAAGATCAGAGTGGATCTAAATTAACAAATATTACAAAATGTTCTTAGAGCTAGGAGAGGCTGGTATACGTACAGTTTGCCAAATGCTGGAAAAGACGGCGAGCTCCTTTTGGACGACCAACATATTACTTTTGAGGTCATCAAAGCACGCCTCTATCTGCTTCACTGTTTCTGGGCCTTTCTGGTGCGCCAGTCGCAACGCTTCGAGCGCATTCTTTTTCTTCAGCAATTCTACACGTGGATAATGAGCCCATAAGATTATCGTCAGAACGAGGAAATATGCATACCATAGAACTTGTAGCCGGCGTAAGCCCCCGCTGCGCCACCTATACAATACTGTACCTGATACACGGTACACGTGTTGAGCAGTAACATTTGTATGCAGCAAAAAATAGACCCTCACCAAGGCCCAAATCCAAAGTATAGGGCAGAAGAACCCACAAAATGTCGAAACCACACCACCGGCTAGACAAGCAACGCTTCCCAAAGTTGCGCCGATACCCTAGAACGGAATCAGTCAAGTTGGGACGTGCTGTATTTCTGCCATACAATGTTTCTTGCTCTGCAAATGGGTATTTCTTAGGCTGGCTTAAACCCGAGTGGAAATACAAAACATCTACCCACCTCAGGAGACCTGTCTCCACCCTTTCTATCTCCTCAAGAAGGTTGTCTAATATCGTCTGCTCTTCTGCAACCCATGCCTTGAAGTAATCGCTGAACTCCTCCCTAAAATCCTTCACTGCATGATAAAGACTTTCGAAACCACGTGATAGTTTCTCCCCGTTCTGCATGTCAGACTGCAGTGACTAGAAGGATGGATGATATAACAGTGTCAGGCCATAATATAACTTGACAGGGGGAGGGGGAGACGGGAGATCTCACTTCACGATACGATACAATTTCCTCCTTCTTCTTTTCGATCGAGTATGCCTCGTCCTTGATCACATCGAGGAAATCCCTAGCAAAGTCTAGTGCAATAGCCCGCGCGTTCCCAGCAACGCGGCGCGATTCCCGTATGAGTTCTGCGTATGTCTGCAGATCGTGAATACCGCACGCGAGCCAGTGACATCGAAAATTACCTCACGAAAGCCATCCCAACGCACTTTATATTCTTTCAACTTGGCGGACCTGTTGGAGGCGCCATCCTGTTCCTTGTCGTTTACAATAGTCGAAGCCTTGGTGAAACCCAAAGAGATGACCCTAAAGGCGATCTCGATGTCCCCCACAGCACCTGCGAGCTTCGCTACTTCCTTGAAGATCTTTTCGGCTCCCAGAGGGTCTAACGGGTCCACCCCCTCATACTTAGGAGGAGGGTCATCGGTAAGAGTGCGGCCGAAGGATTTGAGCTGCTTGCGTAACTTGGCAAACTTAGTGTCAGCAACGGGGGTGTTCGTGTCGGACATGAGGCAACTCTCTACGGTGAGTGAATGAACCGCTCAGAGAATATGATGAATGTACACTCCATTGACGCGGCCGGGCCTATATATACTATAGGCTGTTGGTCGGCGTTCCAGATACAAACGAGTTACATACAGCGCACACGTTGCAGCGGAGTTTGGGGACTGGAAACGGGGCCAGGGCCTGGACACTGGGCGCTTGGACCCTGCTCTGATCAATGAATTTTGGAGTTATACAACCATGTAGGTGACCTACCTGAGGGTCGCCGTGCATGTCTGCAATGCAGATAAATAACTTCCCCGCTGTATCAGGGTTTTGATTAATGAACTCAAAGCGAAGGTGAGGGTCGACAGGTCTCACGGCATACACGCTGTCCTCCTTGTGAGGTGACAACGACTCGGACGAGTTGTATGCAAGTGTTACTATGACCAGCATGCCAGTAAAAGAGTGCAAGCATGAGCGAGCGAGATATCTGCTCACAATCGTGTCATGAGCCATACCAGCTGCCACACGGCGAGCACGGTTGGGCCATGTGCAGTTTTAGATTCAACCACGCTCCGCTACAGCATGATGTAATCGTACCATCCTCATGCTCGCCTAGCGACCTGGCGTCGTGTCCGCTCTGTCACCCCAGCCCTGCTCTGCAACGGCTCCTGTTCGTGTCTGGCGACTGCCATCCTCTGACCAGCCACACCGTGCTCATGGAAAAGCCGCGGACCTTGACGAACGCACCCTGAGTCGTTCTTTTCGTGTGCCCTCTCTTCCACGCTCTCGTCAACAAACTTGTCTTTGTACACTCTCATTCTCACCCTTGTCCTTGCCAGTGGTGTGTACTTTCCTTGCTATATCAACTTCACGCCAGGACAAAAGGGTCGTGGAACGTGGTTGGATGGCCCATTTCTTACCACAAAGAAAATAGGGAGGTGAACCGGTGACCGTCCAGTAATTTTACAAACAAATTGTATATACAAAATGTGTATTCCATGGAGTGACACCAAAGCAGTAAAGAGAACAAGGACAGAAGGATACCTTTTCAATTTGACACTGTCGTAGATCAACACAAACTGACCAATATACTTAGTTTGAGTGAATATTGGTCTCGTACAAACGCAAGGGACGCGCCAAGGTTTCGTAGGCCAGAGAAATTGCCTCGATTTTCTTGCGGAAACGCTGAAATCATGCCGATTAACGCTACTTTTCTGGACGGGTAAACAGAGCAGTACTCACAAATTTGGGGGCATTTAACGCTAGTTTCAAGTTCTCTTCAATGAACTGAAGATCAGAATGGATCTAAGCCAACAAATATCACAAAAGGCTCGTCAGGTCACGAAACTGAGATGCGTACAATGCGCCAAACGCCGGCGAAAACAACGGCCCTCTGTGCAACAAACAACATATCGCTTTCGAGGCTACTGATGCATCCATGTACCCCGTCCACCGTTTCTGCATATTTTATGTGCACTCTGAGCTCAGCCTCTAGTTCTGTGCGCGGGAATTGAGCTCGATGTTATAACTATCAGAACCAAGAATTGTGCATACCATCGTGCTTCCGTTGGGCATCAGCCCGTCTTCTAGATAGTGGGAAGCGGACTCTGCAAGGTTTCTTAGGTTGGCTTAGGACCGCATAAAAGCACATATACTCACCTTTCGAGGTCTCTCTTCACCATGTCCATGCCTTCATGCAGGGTTTCTAATGCCGTCTTTTCTTCTTGGGTCCATGTCTTGATGTCAGCGCTTATCTGCTCCCTGAATACCTTCACATCAAAATGAAGGGGTGGGAACCCCTCTGATACTTTGTCTCCGTTCCGGATAACGGTCTCTAGTGACTGGATAATAACACAATGTCAGACCACAATGGAACCTCAACGGAGGGCATCTTACTTTACGATGCGATACAATTGCTTCCTTCTTCTCTTCGATCGAGTACGCCTTGTCCTTGATCACATCGAGGAAATCACGAGCAAAGCTCACAGCGATAGCTCGTACACTCCCAGTGATGCGGCGCGATTCCGATACGAGCTCTATATAAGTCTGCAAGTCGTAAATACTGCAGGCAGGTCAAAGACCGTAAAAAATGTCACCTCATGAAGGCCATCCCAACGCTCTTTGTGTTCCTTCAGCTTGGCAATTATCTTGGAGTCTCCATCCAGCCCTCCGTCGTTGGCGATAGTCACGGCCTTGGAGAGACCCTGAGAGACGTTCCTGGAAGCTATCTCGACCTCTTGTGCAGCGTTTCCAAGTTTCGCTACTTCATCCTCGAGGGTATTTTGAACTTCTGGAGATTCTAGCATCGGGTGAATCCTTTCTGGGTCAACTGTGTCCTGCCCGTAACCGATGTGTTCGAGCTACTCGGGTAACTTGGTTGATACAGCGTTGATGTCGGACGTAAGATAACCCACTGTGGCGAGCGAATGAGCTACTTAGAAGGCATGATGAGTGCGATAATCTAAGGCCTACATGTATCACAGGTTGATGGTTGGCGTTCCGGATACAGTTCTTCTGTTGTCGTAGAGTTTTGCGGTAACGAATCCAGGGTCAAGGGTTGGAAAACGAGGCGCGGATGCAGTCATAGCAAGCATGTTGCTGTCTCGGACGACGGACGCTGGACCCTTGCTCGGAATCAGATCACTGAATTTCCTCCTTCATGAACGGAGATGCACCTACAAGCTGTGGGATGGCAAATGCCGAATAACAAGTCTCTGGAGCCTTTGCAAGGCTATGCAGTTCTACCTTCGAGCATCTCCAAGATCGAAAGTGCGTCAACAGCTGCACGAGCATTTATTGGTGTGACCACCAGTCCTACATCGGCGACCACTCCTGCTCTCCAAGAAGCCCCCGGCCGTCGTTGTGGCTGAAAAAGGTGACCAGGCCTGCGTGTGCACTGCCTCCGTGCTGATAGCGCTGATTGCTCGCATCTCGATAGTGTCCCCGCGTTTGAATACAGTGAGATAATCTCGATCATAGCAATGAGAGGTATAGACATGGAGTCCGGCCCACACAAAACCCGAATCCGCGGATGACTAGCGTGTGCAACTTTTGTTGAAGGAGGCCCGCATGGGACTGTGTAGATCGAGGACAAGGCAGAGCACCGTGACTCGAGCGAGCAAATGCGGGGGATACAGCAGACACAAGTCTTATCTGTGTCGTTAACGATGGACCTAATTATCATTGAGCACACAAGGACAGACTGTATCACGCGAGCCGGAGTGGGTCGCCATTCAGCTCGAGTTGCCCCTCGCCCGTACCTCGGTACCATGATTGCGGGCCATCGTCGGTCTCAACACCAACCTCCCTCGGTCGTCGAGTCGTGAGTGCCATCCTTTTTGTGCAGTGCGATGAGGGTGCAGTAGGGGCGAAAGACGGTCAAATCGCACCGGAAAACTTCATCTCTGCTAGTTTTGAGATGTCTGATAGCTCTGTCCGGGCCAAGGGTCAGTTTTCTACAATAGAGGAGACACATGGCTGAACAGCAGACGGGTTTCGGATCTACTACAGTTGTAGTAGCTAGGTTCTTACCCCAATCCTTCAATCACCAAAACAACTGCACACCGCAAACCGATATCTCGTAGGTAACGCAGATCTGGATATTTTTTTCGACTACGGCCATCAAGACCCCAAAAAGTTTTATCATTCAGTCCGTCCCCACCATCATCAGGTTCATGTCTGCATCAACGCGGTCCTTTGGGATTCCCGTCTGCACAGATCATGCCATGCATGGGGGCGTTGCATCCACACGGCTCGGGACGCGCCCGGGCACTTTGCCGCCACACACTGCGAGCACGTCGTCGTCCTGCACAGTGTGCTGCTCTCTGGTGGGGTGGCCCTGAAAAAACCGCTGCACGCGGGGTGGGACCAGGTGTGGCGCATCCCAATCGGGACGATGGCGATCGGCGGTCCGCTGATACCTGCACCGGCACTTGACTGACAGGGGCCTGGAGTTCCAGACGTAGCACTTGCTTGTGCTGCACGCGGTCGCGGCCGGACCCGTGCTCGAGGGGTGGTATGCGGGAGGTGACCAGCGCGGGAGATGCGCGGGAGGATCATGCGTATGCAGTGATTGCCAAGACGACAGTGTATAGGCAGACTCGGCGGGCATTGAGCGTGCTTGCAGAACGGTGTGGTGCGCAGGGGACATTCGTGACCAGCTGTATCGCCCGTGCCGAAGTGCGTTTTCCTATTGGGTTGAGCTGCTAGCATTGATCACGCCAAGGGAATAGTCATTGCGGAAGGCGACATCCTCACCCTGTGCATCCACCTCTTTTCAGAGCTGCTGTTAGGCTGGTACACCGTGCCGCCTCCGCCTGCGCGCTACTCGACGAGCACCGGGCGGCCCTCGGAGGTCTACCAAGGGGCACTGCGACCCGGCGTTCAACGAGGCAGAGCCCACAATCGAAGCGCTAGGTCATGCCATGGCATACGCGGCTGCCCTGGAAAGCGGGCTCCCTTGGCAAATCCTCGATCTATTTGAATCTGTGGCAATGTAGTGCGATCCTGTGTGGTATGTTGAGAACGGGATGAGCCGGAAGGAGCAGCGCGAGGAGGACACGGCGGTGAGGCGTGCGTCGCCCCATCTGAAAGAGCATTTGGAAGCGTTAATATCGCGACGTACGTGTCGGCACCGATCGTGTCAGACGCTGCGTGGAAAGCATACTTTGGCAGGCTGACCATGTTTACAGGCAACGCAACCGTCGATCAGGTTCATTCGAGGCTGTAGAGGCCCAGTCCGCATCGCTTTGTAGATAATGAAATGTGCATGCCGTATTGACCAACATATTCCATGTATTTTGCCAAGCACGACCTTTCCATCAACGTGTCGAAAAACCGCGTGACATTCGCCACCTCGACCACCTTGCCCTCTTGTGCAAACGGACGCAGATATGATACAAACTGGTCCCTGTGGGAATGTCAGCGGAGTAAGAAGTTAGGGATTCAACGCACCGCATATCGTTGAACGCGAAGATACCACGATCGCGTGGAAGACACGCTAGCGCCCTCGGGCCGAGTTCTTCCAGTGAAAGAGAGGCACGGGACGCACCTGAGTCGGGGTCTTCTGGTGGCTCATACGTCTCTTCTCCCTCGAGAAGGTACGGATGCACTTCTAGACAAGGGTGACCCTGTGGTCGTCGGTCGCGCTGAGGCGCGTCGGGTAAGGAGACATAGACGTGTGCAGCGACACCAGCGCTGGCGGAATCCTTCAGTGAGGAAAACGTCGTCGGCACCCTCGGTGGGGGTGGGCGCATCCAGGATGGTTTGAGCGAGGGGGTTGGGTGTGGGTGCGACGCAGGGGGAATCTGAGGTGTGCGCCCATTTAGGCTCCTGTGAGCTGGATCGCTCGCGCGGGCATTTTCCTAAACCAAGCTGTGAATCCTCGACGTCCGGTTCTTCCTGGGTCACTTTGGGACCCTCGAGGCGCTTCCAACCCGCCCTGATTATCCCAGACGACCATGATCATACCATGGGTGCCCGCATAGCGACGGAGGGGAGGGATGCTGCGTACGCATGCAGCGCATAGCCGTCGGCGGATATCAGTGGTGAGGGGAGGTCTGACGAGGACGCGCCGGAGGCATCGTCTTCCCCATGTCAAGCTTGTGCGGCAATCGTTCCTGCAATTACGACTCATGGGAGTCCGGCGACAACGCCAGCAATGGTGATGGACCTCGCACGCTAGACACTGGATCATCGTCTCTCTCCGTCTTGGCATCGTACGCCCGGCCACAGCGACGAAACGCGCCGGAAAAGCGTTGGGCTCCTCGGGCGTACACGGGTGGGCGAGCACATGGGTCGGACAGTCGCAGCGAAAAGCGCACTTTGGGAAGAGTTCGAGCTGCTCGTGGGCGGTGTGGCAGGCGACGGAGCAGGCGGCGCAGATGGCGCGGGGGGTGGCGCAGTCGAGGCAGAGGTAGACGGACTGGCGGATGTGACCGAGGCTGCACCGAGAGAATTCGTGCGCAGCTCACATTGTCTACGTTATGTAATACTACATAGTAGAGAATCAAAGTTGTTTGATATAAACATTGATCTCATACAAACGCAAGGCACGCGCCAAGGTTGCGTAGGCCGTAGAAATCGTGTCTAACCTCTTCCTAAAAAGCTGAAATCGCGTTGACCAACGCTGCTTCTCGTGAATAACAAAGAGAGTACTCACTCTTTTGGCCTTCGCATTCTGCACCATCTCGAGGCCCTCCTCGACTTTCTTAAGATCAGAGTAGATCCATACCAACAACTATCACAAAATGCTCGATAGGTCACGAGACTAGTATACGCACAACGGCCCAAATGTTAGCAAAGATCTGGAGCTTCTCTTGAATGCACAATGTATCGTTTACAAAGTTATCACTGATCCATGCCTTGATGTCGTCGCTGATACCCTTCCTAAAGTCCGCCACTTCATAACGAAGGCCATTGAAGCCTTGCGACACTTTCACTCCATCACGTGCGTCGGTCTCCAGCGACTGGAAATAAACCATGTTAGAACACAATATACCCTGATGGAGGACGTCATACTTTACGATAAGCTGTAATTTCTTTCTGCTTCTCCTCGACCGTGTATGCGTCGTCCTCGATCACATCGAGGAAATCCCCAGCAAAGTCGAGAGCAACAACTCGCACACTCCCAGCGACACGGCGTGATTCCCATACGAGTTCTATGAATTTCTGCATATCGTGAATACAGCACATGGACAGGCAATCTTGATCGTAGACATTACCTCACGAAAACCATCCCATCGATCTTTGTATCCGTTCAACTTTGTCGATCTCTGGGTCAGTCCCCCATCCTTAGCAATGGCCACGGAACGAGCGAGACATCGGGAGACGCTTCTGAAGGCCGTCTCGATCTTCTGCGCAGCATCTCCGAGCGCCGCTACTTCTTCCCCGAGGACCTTTTGAGCCTTCGGAGACTCCAACACCTCCTTGGCCGACATAGCGTTGGCGTCGAAGACGGGGAGGTCAACGCTGGACATGGGTTAACTCTGAGTGGTGAGCAAGTGAACTGGTAGTAGAAAGTATGATGGGTGCATATCCCATCGATGTTGGGCCTATATATACTATAATTTTGCTGGACGGCGTTCCTGTTATAGATGAGTTCCTCCGTTGTGACGAAAATTTATTCGGGGTCAAGAGTTGAAAAACGAGGCGCAGATGCGGTCGTGGAAAGGGTACAGTTGACTTCGTACCGTTACGAAATGTATACAATAGCAAAAAATTCACACGATAGATAGGAGTGAAGACTAATTAGGATGCAATTGAGTCGTGACTTGCGGTGGAGCTCAGCCCGGAAAGAACGAATTCGATAAAGAAAATCAAGGGAAGAGGTTGTACCTGCCCTCGAGACAAATCCCAGTAGGGTGAACACATGCATGTATACGCAAGGCTCTCAACTGTGTGTGAAAGAACCTTGTTCCCGAGATGTGACGATGGTATCTGGGGCAGTCCCTCGTTCTCATCCCGATCCACTAAATAAAACCCTGAAACCTCGGAATCAATCGTCTTATCTGCAATTCAAACCCTAGGTGGGTGGAATGCTGTTCATTTGAATGGCAGAACTCCAAAGTCTACCGATAGACTGATTCTGAGCTTTCCAAATGTAAAACTTCGTTCGGAACAGTGACCACCAAGTTGTAACATATATATAATATAGGCTCACGACAGCAACAAACCAATGGGACACATGTCGTAGACAGTTGTATGCTTCAGCTTCATGTAATTATTCCAACCATGGCTAAGAATACTCTCCGTATGGAGATGGCAGGTCACCGATGTATTGCATGATAGCAGTCCAAGCCTGATTGAAAGTCTCAGGCTTAGCTGTTTTGGGCATCTGCATCGTTGACGCTGAACATTATGTTCTCGAGATCCCTCCCTGGTCATCAGGCCAAAAAATGTCCAATGAATCCATCTTCAGTGCCTGTTGCCAGTCCTCGTAAATTCCACTTGACTCAAACAGCGCGTACGTAGGTAGCGTAAACTTTGCTCCACCTTGGACTCGTACACTCACACTCCCGTGTCTTGCGCCCTCCCAGCTTGTGCTTACCGTGTGGCAGCGCTGAGCTCTCCCTCATGCACCTGCACCGTCTGCTTGCCAATGTGACAGTAAGCATACCCCTTAATCACTCACCCTTGTCACCCATGAGCCTCTCTGGCTTGTGGATAACAAGGCACCTGCGATGACGATCACACCTACCGCCCACCGTGTACACTTGATCACCATCACAACCCCAAACTTACAAGAGCCTGGGACAAGATTCATGCTGTAGACCTAGCACGACGAGAGTGGACATCTTATCCGTGATATGGGCCCCGGGTAAATGCATTTGTTATTCATAATTGCGGGACTCCAAAATCCGAGCCTTGCAGACCATCGAAACCCTGATACACCGGAAGCTGTTGCCTTATCTACAGTACGAACACTGGGTCAGTCTATTGCTGTTCATAATGGCGGAACCCCAAAATCCACTGATCCAATTCTAAGCAAGGGCCTAGCGTCTGGCACAGCAATACCCTTTCCATGACTACACCCACACCTCGTTTTTCAACCCTTGACCCTGATAAATTGCTGTAAATCTCCGCTGCAATGGAAGAATCCATTTAAAATTAACTGGACCACCAACCAACAAAATTATAATATATATAGGCTCAACATCGGTGAGATGCGCACCTGTCATACTCTCTACTAGTGATTCAGTCGCTCACCACTCAGAGGTACCCCATGTCCAACGTCGACCTCCCTGTCTCCGACGATGTTATGTTTGTCAAGTTCAGGAAAAAGCTGGCACGCTTTGCCCACTCTCCTTCCAATGACGACAACTCTCTTCCTCCTCCTGCCTATGACATGGCAGTTGCAGTCGAGTCAGAGAAGTTGAACAAGATGTTGGAGTCTCCGGAAGCTCAAAAGTCCCTCAAGGACGCAATAACAGAGCTCGGAGACGCTGCGCAGAAGATCGAGACAGCCTTCTGGGACGTTTCTCATGGTCTCGCCATGGCCGTGAGTATTGCCAACAAAGGGGGCCAGACCGAGAGATCCAAGGTGTTAAGAGAGTACAAAGATGATTGGAATGGCTTTCGTGAGGTAATATTTATTATCGTTGCCAGCCTGGGTGTGGCATTCACGATCCACAGACATACGTAGAGCTCTTATGGGACTCGCGCCGTGTTGCTGGGAGTGCGCGAGCTGTTGCCCTAGACTTTGCTGGAGATTTCCTCGATGTGATCAAGGACGAGGAATACTCGATCAAAGAGAAGAAGGAAGAAATCGCATCGTATCGTAAAGTGAGGTACCCCCCTCAGGCTATATCGTGTTCTAATATATCTTTATTATCTAGTCATTGGAGACCGGCATAGCTGATGGAGCGAATGTGTCCCAACGTTTCGCTGACCTTCATAAAGAAGTGAAGGCGTTTAGGGAGAAAATCACTAAAGACACCACGAATTGGGTCAGCGATGAAAGTAAGGCATTAGAAAACCTTCAGAAGGAAATAGAGGAGGTGGAAATCGCCTTGGAAAGGTGGGTAGATACCTCGTATTTCATATGGTCATAAAAACACCCATTTGTAGAGCAAGGAAAATAGTACGGTCAGAATACAACACCTCTCAACTTAACTCATGACATTCTAGACTGTCGACGCATTTTCGGGAGCCGTTGTTTTTGCATCCGCAGGCACCGTTTTGGCAACACTTGGGGTCATCTGCCCTCTTTTATTCATCACTTCTGGGGTAAGGGTCTATTTTGGCTCCCTACTACAAGTGCTACCACTCAACATACGTATCACAATAGGCGCTGATCGTCATAGGTGGCCGTAATGCGGTATTGGCCCATACAAAATACAATGGTATGTATTATCCCTGGTTTTGATGGTTATCCTATACGGCTCTTTTTCTGCACAGAATTACTGGCAAAAAGGAGTGGACTTCAAGAGAAACAAGTGGACTTCCAGGGAAGCAAGAAAACGGCAGAGGAGATAAAAGCATGCACTGATGGCCTTGTAAACGACATGTCGCTGGTCGAAAAGAAGCTTGGTGCCTTTGCTGGCATTTGGAGCACCGTACGTATACTAGTTTCGTGATTTGATGAACATTTTATGATACTTGTTGATTTAGGTTCGCTCCGATCTTGTGCACATCGAGAAAGACCTCGAACAGGCTACTACCAGTGCCGGGAAAAAGGTGAGAATTCCATTTATTCATTCACAAGGAGCAGTGTCAATCAGCCCGATTTCAGCTTTTTCAGAAGAGAATTGAGACGATTTCTACAGCCTATCGAGTTCTGGTGCATGCCTTGCGTTTGTATGAGACCAATGTTTATATCGGATCAAAGTGAATAGGCTAGTTTTGTTGATCCATGGCGGAGTGTCGAATTACAAGGTGTCGAGGCTCAATTCCTTTTCTATTTCCATTCCAATGTCCCTTGGTGCTGTGCACTACGTTTACTTGTGAAATACATGTGTTCCGACCTGGCCATCTTTCGTCTACACTAAAGGAAATAAAATACTTCCTGAGAAAAAGGCTATAGGCGAGATCAGAGAAGTGAGTTGCATACCGAGTATTGAGTAACATATGAGACACACACCTCGCTAAGGTGGGGTGCTCAGTACCGGGGACCCTGATGCATGATTCTGTGGCAATCCTCGTCGGATAGTGATGCAAAGTACGATATACATACTAATGGGCGCACCTGAGCGATAATGTGTCTATAATCAAGGAAACTTACGATGCTGTGCCACTACGGCCCTATGTGGGTTCGGTCGGGGAACCCTGCCATGGATCTCATATCTCGGAGTATTGATCTCCCCTTGGCAAGGCTTCATGGCTCGACTCTAAAATCGACTTCCTCTACCTCCCGAATGAAAGCATGGGGATAAGCCACTATGAAAAATGTTACTGGACTATCGACGTATTTGACGATGGGCACATTCGGGGCTTCTTTAGGGAAAAGAAGCTAAGGAGAGCAAAACAGACGCCTTGGGATGTGGTTACAACTTTGGATATCGTGGAATTTGGCACTGACACGATGCAGGAACCATGGACCATCACTTGCTGCCAGATTGCACCCGCCGAATGGAGCGTTGAGGAGGATTGGAAACCTGCCGTGGCCAACGGCGGGAAACACTGAGAGACGGGCGGACAGCGAACTGGACCACGATCTGTTGGGGTGACTACGTCGTACGGGTACAAGGGATCTAGGACACGTGACTAGGTAGTACTGTATGTAGTACCGCAGGGCTTGCAAGGATCCACGTACTGACGCAGGAGGTATTGTATTTGATGGCACGAGAGGGCGGTTGTTTTACGTCCATCCGGTGACAAAGGACAAACTCGTCGTGGCAGATACCGACCTCTAGTCGTAGTTCGCGCCTTAACTGGCTTTTCCGGCTTGTTGGCTCGCCCCCGAGTCTTCTTAATCAAACATGTATTATTAATAAGTACTTCTTGTACTAAAGAATTCGATTCAGCGTTCCGGATTTACTGATGCTGGGCCCTGATACTCTTGTGAAGAATCGTCTTGTCCGCGGCCCACCTGTTCAGTTCATTTGTCAAGTTTTGTACCCGAGCCTTCTGAACTAAGTTCAAAATTCAGTCTGAAAAGGATTGGTTTCTATTTATGAACACCAATGGACCTAAGGCTACGGTGCGCTGTGTACAGTGTTACTAAAACACCCTGGGTCGGATGATCGCTTAGTTGCGGGCGACTTTCTGAACATTCGCTCATTAACCTAAGTTCGTTGCATTCTTCATCCCTGAGTCAACATTTACGTGACAGTCACTCTCACAGGTTGGGCTCCCTTCAATACGAGGAATGTGACTATTCCGCGGGCGGGTAACAATCTCACGCTAAGTTAATAGCCAAAAATGCTTCGGGGTGCGTATTCCCAACGTTACAGCTGGTGCCAATGGCCAGAAAAGTAGCCGAGAATGTACTAAAATCTAGCGTGCTGCGCATACAGCACTCACAGCCGCAAGGTACGTGCGAGACTCGTGTGAACGCTTTGAAGTAGTAGCTGACAATGTTCACTGTACGGTTTGTAAACAGGTCCCCAGAGTGCAAGGTCGGTGCGTGAGCTCACATTCGTAAATGCTCCTCGGGTGACATCATAATAGTACGGATGTCCGTGGTCCCGAGATCGGGCCCGGGTTGTACGCGACAACCAATATACCTCGTAGTAGTTCTCGACATTATCACACTTTCCATGGAAGGTTTGGAGACCACATGGCACCGCTCCCGCCAAGTTCCCCAGCATCTGGAACTGTCCGGTAAAGTTCACCCTCTGTGAGGGCCAAGGAAGCTTCGCAGGATATAAAACCAATGTGAGGGACATTTACTCCCTCCATCGCTACCATGATCACATCGTCTACAGATTCCATCTCCGGTGGAAGTGTATTCCAGAATTCGCTCTACATCGGGACGAACATACAGGATATACTTTACGGTAAGCCCTATGACCCCTGATATTATCAGATAGGCTTATTCAACTTTGTTCTTGCAGGCGTTGAATTACTCCTCTACTTCAAAACCATGCGCATTCTGCTCACCCGTAAATCAGGATCAAAGAAATCCGATGTGTTTTACGCACTCTTCAGCACTATGATGGTATTCTTGGTCACTGTTTGGGTGGTCACTCAGGCGGTATTTGGCGAAGAAATGTGGCTGCGGAACGCTCAGTTTCCAGGAGGTCCCGATGCGTACTGGAAGGAACACGTTTCAGATTGGTACATGGGTTGGGGCTCGACATCAGCCATCGTGCTTCAACTCATGACGGACGCTCTCATGGTAAGACATAATTCATGGTGTTAGGATGCACATTCGCTCGAATCGCTTATACATTTCTGGTTCCAGATCTACCGCTGTAGAGTTATATGGAACAGTTATTGGGCCGTCATCGTACCTATCAACCTATGGGTGGCCACCCTCGGTACGTGATATCCTTAACTCTTCCCTTGTACATCACTCCATACCTATCTAGCTCTAGGGTTCTTGGTCGACTGGCTCTCCAGCTCGCCCGGAGGCGACTTCTTCACCGGGGTTGCATCGCAGCTCGGTTTTGCATATTTCACTGTTTCAGTGTTCCTTAACACGGCCTTGACGGCCATGATATGCTACCGTTTAGTGCGACACGGAAAAGTAGTCCGAGAGTATCTCGGGAACGAATACGCATCATTCTATTTTTCTGTCGCGGCCGTCATCATCGAATCCGTCCTCCCATGCACGATCTCTGGTATTGCCTTTATAGTGTCCTTGGGAATGGCAAGTTCGACGTCCGTCGCATTCATCTCCGTGTATATCTTGATGATGGTGCGTTGTCTCATTTTGGTTGTAGATCAGCTAAGCAACATATTGTAGTGCATATCACCTCAGATGTTGATCCTTCGGGTGATCGCCGGGAGAGCATGGGACAAGGATACACTGAAGCCGCAGCCCTCGACGGTCAAATTCAATGTAGGAGTCACGTCAATGTCACGGGGATTGGGTACCAACAGGTTCCCAATGCGTCTGCAGACACTGTCAAGAGTGTATTCTCCCAACGCGCGCAACATGGCATGAATGACACGAATGTAAGTTGATTTAGATGGCGAATGTAGAAAGCGTTCTGTGGGTGGACTACACTTCTGTGGTTGAAGGTCGCTCGCTCATCGGGGGGCGTCATTGCCCAGATTGTAGAGTAACAGACTCCAATCCGCTGGGACATGTAAAAACAAATAATCTCCATGGGTTTTAGCGATCATTAGCGCAAGTAGAGAGCTCTCAATGTCGGATGGAAGATCAGAACGAAACAGTTTAGCAACGCGAATGGCACCGGCCATGGAAAGGCACAAAAAATAGACGGGAGATGGAGGCGGCAACAGACGTACAATGAGTGGTCCATAGCGGCAAGGTCCAAGGTACTGCGGTTATGTGTGAAAATACCGATAAGATATGGTCGGATGTATGTACCTTATCCTGGCCGGCATCAGTCAGTCACCTAGCGGGGCACGTGGAGCAAGGTTAAATGTGACGTTATGTTTGCGATCAAAGACACAAACACCTTTCGTACACGATGCAATATGTACTTACGAGTCCAAGTAGTCACAAAACCATGTTTAGGATGGTTTTCCCATCGAGATTGCCGCGTCCATGAAAGACCATGGGAACGGCCAACAAAGTGCCAAGCATATTCATATTGGAAGCCTTAGCATTACAGGAAGAGGGGCGATGCGCGGCGAGGAATTCCATACCAGTGGATAGGGTCCTATTCAGTGTGTTTTGGCTGCTACCATTCGTGCCGTTCGAAGCAGATGGGAATCCCGGGTTGAAGTCTATTCGCCAGATAGCGGAACCGCGTGACAAAGAAAGGGAAGCGCAGGGGCTGTGCGAGCATTATCCGCGGCGCAAATGATAGCCTGAATTTGGTCTGAATTGTGAGGGGTAAAGTTCATCCGAAAATCACAGAGGACGATCGGGCCGTAGATAAGGCGGCGGTTGGGAGACTACAAAGGCAAATAATTCCATTGGGAAACGTCCAGGTGGAGAGTATGAGAGTTACATCCATCTAGGGCCATGGGCGCAGCGCCATTGATCACTAGGCGATTGATTGCCTCGGAGCTATGTCGGCCAGACCTGCTTGAAATGGAGATACGTAGATCCGGGGGTCACGTTGCCCCAGCTTCAGTGCGCTCGACCCTTCTGGAATGTCCGAGGTGGAACATTGCTAAAATGGACCAAACTCGCGTCGTTGAACAATTAAAGAGCCAAACCCGGCTGAGTGTGGATGGAGCGTACGTACGTCTAAGTTATATAACTTTTTACGAGGAGTTGAGCGAAGTTCCACCCAGGATCTTCGTTGACTCGAACGATTTTCTAATCAAGTAGCTAGCCTGTCCAATCGAACAGGATTGCAGGAACGAAACTGCTCCATGCCAATCAGCCATCGCAGTCCGTTACTTTCGGTGGATGGTATCGAACCCGGAGTTTCCTTGTTCATAATCGGCATATTCCGAAGTTAAACCTCCGCTAAAGCACAATCACCCTCGTACGACGGTACCACAGAATCAGCAAGTGCCGGAAAACTCATCAAGGTAAGCTCAAATTCGTGCTTTATTGCAGTTCGGATCGTCCAAATGTCACTCTTGTTACTTGTTCGGAGATTCCAAGTTAAAATTCTGTCGTTGAATGGTTGGATCAAGTGATGATGCTCTGGATGAACCCATCGAGTTGTACTGGATCGCTTCGCTGACTACTTTGCGCCCCTACCGTCATTTCCCCACAGATGGTACGTGTATTTGCTCGCGATGTGATGATCCTCTTGTGCACCTGTTATCTTTGGAGTACAGAAGCTCGAAATCGACTCTTTCTCGGGCTACCGTATCTACCCTTCAAAGGGCAAGCTTTTTGTTCGCGGAGACTCCAAGGTGAGTCTTCTCTGCTTGTCACGGGGATCTCCAGCTGACTGCCCTAGATCTTCCGCTTTGCTAGCTCCAAGAACGCTTCCCTCTTCATCCAACGAAAAAACCCTCGTAAAATCGCCTGGACACAATTGTACCGTCGCATGCACAAAAAGGGAATTACTGAAGAAGTCGCCAAGAAGCGTTCACGCCGAACTGTCAAGCACCAACGTGGCATCGTTGGCGCTGACCTTGCTACCATTGCTGCCAAGCGGAACCAGACCGCCGCAGTCCGTACGCAAGCAAGGATTGCCGCAATCCAGAAAGCCAAGACCGAAAAGAAGGAAAAGGAATCAAAGAAGGCAAAGGTTCGGCGCAATTATTTCTCCGGCCTTGTGCGTTGCTAATGGTCGCAGCCTACTACCCGGGCACCTGTCAGCACTGCACCAAAGGTCTCGAAGCAACAGATGAAGGGTGGCAAAGGCGGCCGATAAGTGGATTTGTATCGATGTCATTGGCCCTCTCATGTGTCGCACGTTCCTCCTATGATATATACAACCGATGCATGCATGCATTATGTTTTCCTTGCGGCTGGAATTGTTGGCTGCTGAATGAAAATCGGATGCCTTGCGGTATCTACAGGACTGATGTTACAGAGTTCTATGCCAATGTCCAGGATCGTGATGAAATGACTATGTACCGTAAACCAGTGGGAGATGAGAGAGATGTAGGTATGAAAGAGTCTGTAGCGGGTAAAGTACGATTAGGTGGGTTCACAATCTGGGCGCTTGTGGGCGTTCTGGAGCGTACTTGGCCTGGGGACCAGGTCAGCTTTCATTACCGCCGACGCGACGACGGCAACACTCACCATCTCGTTTTCCTTCTTTACATAGCCGCACTTTTGGTAGAAGGCTGTGTGACAAGTTGGAGCGCATCAGCGCCCACTCTTTCCAAACAATGTCCACAGGCACGTACGTATGTTGCTATCGCTGCAGTTCAGGATGGTCTTGTAGCAGCCGCTGTCTTCGCTGATGTGCGTGAGGGCCTCGATGATGCGTTGACCGAGCTTTTTGCCCTGTTGGCTCTTGTCCACGGCAATGTCTTCAATGTGCCCGACGCTGCCTAGACCGCGGAGGAACTTGCGTTCGATGAAAACGGTGCCGACGCCAACGATGCGGTCGCTTGCGTTGTCGACGATGACGAGGGAGTAGTATGCCCCAGGCACGGCGCGCATGGCCTGGAACTGCTTCACCCAGGCTTCTTCACCGAGATCGTTGACGATGGAGAGCACAGCGAGGACATCAAGATGACCGCGTTTGTAGTCTGTCGACGCAAGGGGACGGAGCTATGAGGGCGGTCAGAGGTGGCAGACGCTTTGTTGGATGCACGCACCGTCAGCCCTGGAGCCAACAGTTCTGAAACTTTGGAGGAGATCAACTCCTGGGGGAACATGAGCTCGAGACTGGTTGCGGACGACATGACGGTGTGGGCAAAGGGAAAGACGTTTCGTGTTTTGTTGTACAAGGACACAGCCACTAACTACTGCACCGCTTTGGTCTTGAACTTGGACGTGATCTCCTCCCCGAGCGGCTTTCCGCTTCCCTGCTTGCGTTTCCAGAGTGAAAGCGTTCCTCCCTGACGCACCAGGCTCAGCGGAACGCCCTCTCCATGGGCACGCACCGCCTTCAGAATCTCTTTCAGCAGGTTCTTCAGCTTCCCAAAGGATCCTTCCATCATCTCCGCGTACGGCTTCATGTTCTCGCCTGTAAGCGAAATCTTTTCGACAGGCTCAAAGACGCCTCCCGTGTGCTTTGCCAGGTAAAGCCACGCAGTCTGCGACAGGTAGAGCTGGGGATAGATCTCTTTCCAGTTTGGTTCACGATAGGTAGACCTCGTTTTCACCTCGATCAAGTCGGATTGAGGGACGAGTGGACGAGATGAGGTGAGGTTGATGTTGAGACCAGAAGGGGACAACCTGGTGAGCTTCGTGGTTTTCGCAGCCTTGTCCCCGATGCTGAGCGACGAGAACGAGGCAAGGATGTCGTCTTCTGTGCTCTTTGGCGCTATGCAAGCATCCGCCGTAAAACCAAGCAAAATTTTCAGACTCCCGAATTTCTGCGGATCATCATTCGACACTTCAAGGAACTCCACGTCACGATCACGACTCACGTAGGTAATAATGCGGTGATGATCGAGCATCTTCTCGCAACCTGAAGGAACTTTGGTCGCAGCCTTCAAATATTCGTGGCCGTAGCCGGTATTCTGTCCGGCAAGCTTTGTGTTTTCCTCTTGCCGTGTAAATAAGCACGTCTTGCCAACCAAATCGATATCGATCCGAAAGTTGTCATCCATGCTCGCGTTCTCGATGAAGCGAAGCAACTTTCGGAGTCCATTACGATCAGTGACGAGATCCAGGTCCTTGTACGGAAAGTCTTCGTGCAACGCATCGATCGCAGCAAAGAGGGGCAACATTGGGGAGCGGTCACCCATTTTCGATGCGTCATGATGGATCTGCTGAACTCCCGCGTCGAGCGGCACTTGTCTCACTGGGGAACGCTCGTCTGCCCAGACCCAGGGAGAGCCTGATCAAGGCGTGTGTAAGTGTCCATGGCGAGACGCCACATTTTCGAGCTCACCTGGGACGACGATGGTTGGAGCTGGAGCATCGACCCACGAATAAGACGCGACCGGCTTGACATGTCGCAGACTAACAAGCTCTGAGGCGTATCCCGTGTCGTTGACCGAAAAGGTCGTGACGCGTTCCTCGAGGTCCTTTAAAACAAATGACAGGTCTGCAGAGGGAGTGTTTGTTGTGCGACTGCGTATGTCTGTTGGCTTTCCTCTACGTGGGCGCCACGTTTCGTTCCGGGTGTACGCCATAGCAGATGAAGGTGAGTTTAGAGGCTTATCTGGTGGGATTTCGACTTCTTATACCCATGGAATTACACCCCATTTTTAATTAGCGCAGATCATGCATATAAGACAATACCAGCTTACCAAGTAAGTACTCCACGAAGTAGGTCCAGCGCCACAGCATGTCGGTAGACATCCACAGCATCCTCGCCGCTGCAACGTAATAGAAGAGAACTACGTTGATGGGGCAGACCCTTCTTCTCCTGACTGAAAGCGTGCCTCCTGTGCTCTTTTCCTAAGAACCCGCTGGACCCACAACTCCTCGGCTTGAACTCAACTCCTTGGAAACACCACTGGGGCTATTTCTTTATCAGTAAAGCTACAAGGTTTCAAGCTTCTGTACAGTACTAGCCACCCGTCGCATATAACAATGAAAGGCCATCTCTTTGCGGTGAGTGCTTGGGTTGGTGATGGTATTGGTACGCGACGCACACTACATCTCTAACAACACACATTTAGGCATCTGAGATAACCGGACGGCTACTCCTGGTGGATGCGAACGGGGACTTGAAGCTTAAGCAAAGGAGAGCGAGCGTGACGTTTCCGCTCAAACTGAACGTCCTAATTCACGCCACACGATCTTGGCATGCGAAGCTATAAAGTAGTGAGAAACTTCCATTATTGCAACGTTTCAATGCGGCAACAGTCCTTTAGAGCGGCAATTAGATTCATTTTGCACCTGGTGGGGTCACGGTTGATATGGTGATTCTGACTAGCATTGTATTCAAGCGCGAACGAATCACTTTTCTTGCTGTGGTACACTTTCTCGTCCTTTTTCCGCGAGGTTCTGCGGCCTTCGGGGTCGTGCTGAACGCAAAAAATCGTTGAATGTGAAGGTTAGGTAAGTAACTTTGTCCCCAACTAACAACTCGGCATGCATATTCTCTCCTGCACGCGATCGTCTACAGCAAAGCTAATAACAGGCTGGGTGTTCGGTAATCGGCACGGCACTGCATTTTCGGAGTTCGAATCCATTCTTGTTGCTTGTCTAGTGGTCAATATACCCGCATCGGGATAAACAAGTACTGGACCAACTAGAACATGAGTGTACGTGGTTGAATTTGCATTCCGGCTACCTACACAAAATAACGCTGTGACAGTCACCATTGAATGGGAGCATGGGAAATCCCAGGAGTTGACGTGTCCACTCGTTTTGCAAAGGATCTGTGTATGGAGCGACTTGCAGCGGCAGTTGTTGGCCCGTTCAATGCACGTCGCTTTTAGCCCACTGACCATAAGTAAGTAGACCTTCCGCGAAACTAAGTCAGCGAATAATCGATATCGGTTCCCGATACGATATGCAGCCTAAAGTTTTGACTCAGAGCTGAACTTGACATTTGATGTTGCCTTTTCCAGAATGTTCCATGCACGGTATCAACCCCAGCGGCCCTTCAAGGATCCGAAATGTTTCCTAGCTTTCCAGTTAACATTTGTAGAGTCTTGGAGGAATAATCGCGTCAACGAAGCCATTTTAACCGAGACGCACGTGCACGTACCAGTCCCCCAGTGCTCTCTTCTCTTTTGCCCGCAGGGTCTATAACTCCTCGACACCTGCTTCTTGCAAAACATGAGGCTAATCCATATACCGATACGACTACAGTCGTCGCATACATCATGGGCGTGAAATTTTGGGGATGCTCCGTACGCAGCCATCTGGGTCAGCGGCAACATGTACGCATTCCACATTTTCATTAGACATCTGAGATACCCAAACGGCCCAGTACTTGATGAATGTCGATGTGGAGTGGGTGGTCTAGAATATTCCGGCAATGGAGGTTTCCTCGCAACTCATTGCCAAGAACCGGACAGAGGTACATCATGGCTGGAAGTAAGTATGTGCCAATGATTTACATCCTTGAAATTGACACCCACCTATCAACACGACGACCACTTGCCGCCTCACTGACCTCGGAACGCAGTTCTCTACAGGCTAGATTCTTTTTTATGCATGCTCCAATGCATTGTGGCCGACAACCGGCCAGTAGCTGCACTAGTCACAGAGGAATTATTCGCGCCCCCAATTCAACTTTGGCCGTGAGGTTTATCAATTGAGTCGGAGTTGCGTTGGACCCAGAGAGTCGCTGAACATCAAGGCTTCGTAACTTTGTCCTCGATCTTCCAAACCCGACGTTGGTGTCTATTCTCTACCGTACGCAACCGTCGTTCTACATGGAACAAAGTCATTCAATGACACTGATATCAATCGGTGCAGCATAGTACAGGATCTATTGCTGAAGACATTCTTCCTGGTCATACCTCGACAGGCTATCTGTCCCCGAATACCCCGTGAACGGTGGCAGTAATTCAGGGTTCAAATCGATCCCACAATAATTCTTGTCCCGCAGTCAATATACCCACATTGGGATAAACGGCATGGGAAGTCTCGGGCGTTGACGCGGCCATTGCAAAGTTGAAAGAAAATCCATGTCTGCAGGGCGACTGTAGTGAGAGGTGTTGGTCCTACGCTTTGCTTCCACTGATCGCAAGCGGGTATTCGCGATTCAGAGTCGCCGAATATGCAATATCTATTTCCTGCCATGGTATGTAGCCTATTATATTTGAGTTAGACTTCAACGACATTTAATGTTGCCTTTTTCAGAGTCTTTCCATGAGCAGTAGTAACCCTGGAAGGATCCGACATGTTTTCTCCCTGCCGGAATGGACAGCAGCGTGCTTTCTTGAACAGCTGCTTTTAGAAGCAGGTTCCCTTGCCACTAGGCCAGACAAGTCTGGCCATATTGTTAGAGCGGTCGTCTCAATTACGACGCACTAGCTCCCACCTGCAGACTACCCGAACTGATTTGCCGTATCGCTGAAGAATCCGTTAACTCGTTGCCAATCTTTTCAAGGAATACATGACTATATTAACGGGCTCCGTCAACAGAAGTTTATGTACTTCAAGTCCACCGATGCATCAAGGGCATCTGTCCCTGGACTTTTCCCCTTGCCTTTTCGGCGTCGAGCGGAAATTAACGATCTCGACAAGCCATGCGGGGTTGCACCTGTCACATTGGTGATTCTCCCACCACCTCGCCTTTGAACAGCCCCGTTTGGCACAAGTTTCAGACCATTATTCTTGGCAAAGCGTTACTTACTCTCTGTCCGCTAGAAATTGCGCATCGATCGACGTATCATAGTAATTCTATCCTGCGTTCAATGCATGCAGTCGAAATGCTGACCCCGGCGACGTCATTGAGCGCTCCACTCACCATGCTATCAGAAGATTTCGACACCTGCGGGAAATTCCACGTCTTATCTTTACCCCTGGTACTTGTACAGCCTTTACCCCTGGTACTTGTACAGCTTCTCACCCATCCTTGTCGACCAACCAAAATCTTAGATCTCTTGGTAGTTGATCCATATCATGACATGAGATGGATGACCAAGGGGAGTAAATCAATCCTTATCCAGACCTGAAGCAACATTCTAAACCCGTCTCTTATCTAGCCTATCTGCTACGATCGTATGGCTAAAAATGGCCGAAATTTTGACCGCTCTATAATTTTGCTCACATGAGACATGGGTTTGCTAAAGATCAGGC
>JBBPUC010000266.1:0-29778 GCA_038094375.1 Tubosaeta aff. heterosetosa | reverse complement strand
ATGGAACGCGCGAGGGCCTCTCCCTCTTCTCTGGCGACTTGTTTTCGCCATCAGTCGAAAGCACGATAACTCGAGGGGCTCATATGGTAAGTTGCAAGCTTTCATGTGCCACCGTTTTGTTTGATGATTTCTTGTACATGTATGCAGGTTCCAGTGATAAACGAGCTTGCTCCCGATGTCGCTTTGACGGGTTGGTGGATTACCATGGGATGTGTAGCATCATTACTAACGAGGCTCGCAAGGTAATCACGATTTTGATTTTGGTTCGTGCTGGTTTCTTTTGGTGGTGGCCCGATGTTGAAGTGGAATGCCTCGTAGGATACCCACAGCTTGCGAAACTGATTGGCGATACCAGATTTGTAAGTTGGCTCTCCGACGGAGCTCCGTGGAAGGTGTCTAATTCTATCCGAGCCCTGGCTACTAAGCAACATTATCGACGAGACTTCCAGCAAAGTTCCGGAGCATCTACGTCGTTTCGAGGTTCTAGAACGTGGTAGCATCAAAATCGGGATTATTGGTTTATTCGAAGAGTTTGTGTTCCGCGATGATTGTCACAGCTCATTGATTTTTTTAATCGCAGGGACTGCATTAACCTGGTGTCAGAATGGCCATCACATTTCAAGTTCAAGGACATGGCAGAAACTGGTAGAGATCTGTCACGGAAATTGCGCGGAGAGCATCAATGCGATCTGGTCATCGCGCTAACTCACGCTCGGTATGTTGTTGTCTCATCTATGAAACTCCAAGGCGCCGCTGACACACTTCGTAGAGTCCCAAACGTAAGGTCGAGACTGAGCGAAAATAACATCTCCACTCAAACTATTTCCGTAGGACGTCCAACTAGCTAAGGATCTGTTTGCTTTGTCACCCTCTTCTCAGAAATCCTACTCCGTCGCTGAGGAACACGGTATAGACATCATCCTGGGCGGCCACGACCACTTTTACTTTGTATCCAAAGGTGTAGCCGCATGGGAAGGATACGACATTTCAGACCCGAGCGTCGAATCTAAGTGGGATGATGACGACATACTGTTGATAAAGAGCGGAACAGACTTTCGAGAACTCAGCGAGCTTACGCTTGAGCTAGAGGATACCCCTCCAGGTAGCGTCAGGAAGAAAGTGATCAAAGCTATCCACGGTGAGCCCCCGTTGTCAATTCAAAGTTGGCCGGCCGAGCGCATCTGTCCAGGCAGACGCCACGAGATTCGGCCTAATATGCCGTCTTCGAAAAACATGCAGAAAATTCTCGATGACCTGCTTCCATCCATATCCAACACATTGAAAACACCTGTCTGCATAACCGAGATGGAATTAGACTTACGGTCATGTATTCTGCGCACAAAAGAAGTTGGTGCATCAGTCCCTGTAATCTAGACAGCATGTCATCTTTTGTCTTAGACGGCCGCAGGGAATTGGTTCGCAGACACTCTGCGACACGCATATGACGACGCGTTGTGCGCAAAATTTGGTAGCGGCGCGGACGGGGCCCTTATCTGTAGCGGGACGCTCCGAGGGGATTCACTGTATGCCGCTGGTATTCTCTTGCCACTCTGGAAGAAAGATTCCGTACATGCTAACACCAAATCGCAGGCGAGATCACTCTCGGAAACATTCTAGAGATTTTACCTTTTGACGATCCCGTCGTTGCTCTCGAACTAGACGGAAAATCCTTGTGGGATGCAGTCGAAGCGGGAATGTCCAAATATCCCGCACAGGAAGGGCGAGAATTGGTCCACCTTGATGATTGGTGTTTCCTGATGAATCACTCGTAGAGGTTTCCCACTGGTATCCGGCCTGCGAGTCGCTTGGGATTCTCATCGCCCGCCCGGTCAGCGTGTACTTGGAATTTGGCTATTGAAGAAGACGTCCGACAATGACGATGGCGCTCGCACAACTTCTGCCCCTGTAGACGCCGAGTTCGTCAGGCGGGAGAAAAGCGGGCGGACATACAAGATCATAACAAGAGAATACATGGCTTCTGGGCATTGTGGATACACAGCTCTGGTTGGACATCGATATCTGATTGACGGTGAGCAGGGAAAGCCGATGAGTACACTCGTCAGAGAGTTCCTAGCCAGTACGTCTCGAACGGACCGGTTTTCGACGTGCGTCTTACTTTGTCACTAGTAGGGGCCCAGGACTTGTCATGCGAACAGAGAGAGGAAAGTGACCGTCCCCCTACAGAGACGTCCAATGTCAGCCAAGAGGTCAAGCGCGGTGCACAAAGGTGTCGACTCCGATGCCCCAAGTTTGCTTACAGATGCTATCGTACGATCGCAAGCGTGTTACGGAGGCTATGCTCTTGTGCACAAGGCCGTCTCACTTTCATCACCCGAGGGGGTGCGGACAGAGTTGAGCGCGGTGAAGAAGACAAGATCCAGAAATATGATCACGCCGAGAGTGACAAGAGTGGTCGTAACTCCACCAAGACTTTCGAGAAGGGTTTGCTGGTGATTCATCCAGTCGTAGATGGAAGATTGAAAGACTTGGCAAGGAGCTAGTAGTGTATGGTCGGAAACGACATGGCCATAGGGTTGATGTGTACATACTTGCATTACCAATGACCGCATATTGTTCGCACAGAGGGTAGCTGATCCTTCTTCGTCGGCCCCACAAAGCAAATTTCGAGTTGGCATGCAGATCTGCACCCCCCGCACGGATGGGGGAACCACCGAGGAGCAACCGTAAAATCGGTATCTGCAGGAAAGAGCGCATATATATTCAATAGGCACCGTGGAAGTCAGCTGCGGCGGGATTAACCTTTTCAAATCAGCGAACAACTTTTTGGGACCAAGGCATGGTGGTAGTTTGGGCCACGGGACAGCCCCATGGCAGTGCTCCTACCTGACCAACTAATCATCCGTGTGCACTCCCAAACGCTAAAAGAAATGAAATTGTGATATCTAATCCAAACACAATGTATATGAACGGAAAGTCTCCGAATGATCACGAGGTCAGATTCATCACGAAGATATTGGGCGCTTTAAAGCCAAGACGGGCGCTGGTATATTGATCCTTCTTCGTTAGCCCTTCAAAATAGATCTTGTCCCTGAGCCAGTCTGTAGCACAACCCGCGATGAACGTGCGAATAGGTATTGGATCACGATTGGCGCTCACCAACACGTTTGTATCGGTTGGGCTGCGGGGTGCCGTAGAACATCGTCCCAGGCCATGCTGGGTTCGATTGGTTATTCTGAGCCACGCGCTTGACCTGTTCTTGCAATCGCGGGGGAAGAGCAGAAAATTCTGTTTCTGTGATATGATTATCGGTATATCTGATCCACGCATCAAATCGTCAGCTGATCTGTTATGAGCGAGAGGAAGCATTCGAGACGAACTCCTTCCATATCGTGCCACAGACATCGCCAGTAGTGACACCTCGATCGTTGTGGACGATCGTGCACCATGGGCTAAGTTCCGTGATTATGATGATATCTGTCACACGAGGCAGTGTAGCAGGTTCGTCCTTTGCAACGAAGGGCATATCGCGATCTCTCGCTTCATTGTTGAATCCTCCCGTCGAACCTAAAGAAATAGCAGGTACAGAGCAGGTACACAAACCAAATTCAACATACCAGTAACGAGATTAAATATGAGGTGGAAAGAGCCATCGGTGCCCTGAAGAATCGGGTGCAGTTGGAGTTCGGTATTGAGCAGATAGAGATCTGTCTGAGACAATACAGGACCATCTAATACAAGATTCACTGAGAGGACGTTTAAGGATGATATTATCGTACTCACAGCTTGCACCAGCGGCCCATTTACTCACAGCAGAATCACCCATATTTCTGTGTTGCACTTAACTGCTGGAGGTGCGAAGGAAGGATGCTGAGAGCAGTGTCAGGCCAGTTGCTGAAGTGTTAATCAAGGGAAGAAACGAGGTGCACAGGCGACTTTATAGTATCCCAGTATGATCAAGGTGGCGGTGTAAGCTTGGATTAGATTAGATCAAATGAGTCATCTGCGTGAATCCTCTTGTCGCGGCTCAGCACGCTCACTCTCATAGCTCAAGTTCTACAGAGATCATGGCCCCCAAAGGCGGTAACGCAAAGAAAGAAAGCGGCCGTGTTAAAAAGGCAGAGAATGAAGCCAAGAAACAAGTGGCCGTCGCCGCTGAGAAGGTGCCAAGCTGGTCGTTTCCTCTGCTCTAATGATTAATCCTGTACGGCTCCAGGAACGCAAGGAAACAGAGAAATGGGCTGAAGGCGCCAAGTCTAACAAATCAAAGGAAGACAAGGAGTCAAAGCGCCGTGAGGAATTGGCCCGGAAAGCCGAGAACGCCCGTTTGCTTGCCGAGGAGGAGGCTGCCGCGCCATCCAAAGCCAAGAATGCGCCCAAGGCTGGCGCAAAGAAAGCCGCAAAGGCCGTCACGCCCGCAGGGCCCGGTGCAATCGCTGCTGGCGAGGGTCCGGGAAAGGAACCAGTGAAGTCCAAGGATGCTGCAGAAGAGCCAGTGGAAAGCTATGCGGCGACTGGGATCGACAATGCGTTGGATCTTCTGGATGTTGTCACTGCGAAGATGGATAAGGCCAGTGTCGGTCAACAAGCCGCTGGAATCGAAAGGCATCCCGAGGTTTGTCGTTCAAGTAGACATTTGCCTCACACATGCTCACCCGCCTTGTGTAGCGGCGGTTCAAGGTTCGTCTTGTCCCGCGTTTTACACCGCTTGAAATTCTCAAGTACAGTATAGGCAGCTTTCGAAGCTTACAAGGAAAAGGAACTTTCGAATATTAAAGTCGAAGTATGTACTTGTTTCGCGTTCGTTGGATAGCATTGACTACGATTCATTAGCACCCTGGTTTGCGGCTGCAACAATACCACGTCAGTACATTTCTGCACCGCTTTCTGTCAGATTTTGATAGTAAGGCCACAGGACATCTTATACAAGCAATTCCAGAAATCTCCCGACAATCCGTAAGCCTTACGGTGTATTTTTACACAGCCCGACGTCAAATAATTTGTTCCAGGTTTAACCAGGCTACGGTTGCCTACGACGCCTCCAAGGATGAGCGAACACAGGCTCTGAAGGAAAAGCAGGACGCAGTACAGAAGAGGATGAAGGTCGATTGAGACTGATGGAGTCCCAGAATTTAATGTTCCCAACGTGGTTTGGGGCATGTAGAGCTTGGGTTCCCGCGATCTCTGATACCGTGCCAAGAGTTGATCAGCCACGGGGATCAATAAAGCTGAATCCACAGAGTAAACGAAGAATGAAGCATAGCAACGCGGTGAGACACATGTCCAGAGCCTTTTCAAAAGTGTTCCAGAAAGAACCGCACACCACACCGCAGTAGTTTGGGTTTGTTCTTAGCGTGAAAGCACAGCCGAGCCTGCCAGTGCGGTGCAGCAGCGGTGTTATGTAAGCATGAGGAATATAAGACCCACTCGGATGATTAGCGCAGCCCAACACTCAGAGCGACCATCTAGGAGTTGATCCACGAGCCCATAGTCATGCCCTCGATATCCATCATCTCAGTCGATGAACCACTACGAACACCGCCGAAGGGATCGGAGTCGACAAACACCTTACTGATCACTCAAGTCCCTCGAGACTTTTTCCAGCCCGTAATTCTGGAGGCACTCCGCGACTTCTTTGCTCTGTATGGAGAGATAAATCAATGGGCCCCGCTATCGTGCTTCTCGCGTATAATCGTGGTCTACTATCACGACGCTTCAGCAGAGCAAGCAAAACGCAACTGTGACCCATTGACCATACATCCCAGTCACGGGTAAGTAAGGCAACTTATTGCTTGCGTTGACCCACTCATCGTTTTCTTTTCCAGCCCAGCTACTACGCTTCGTGTCTTTCGGGCGGACCGGAGTCCATTAAACACTCGCTCTACACCGTCGGACGACAACTTTTTGAAACCCCCACCACTTGACAAGAACTTTTTAATTTCGCCTCCAGGGTCACCTCCAGTGGGCTGGGAACCGGTTCGGGAGGATCCACCGAACAGAGCGACGTTGGCAGAGGATTTGATCACGGCCTTGAAAAGGCTGCAGATGCGAGAGCGGCACGGGAACCGAGAGGTGTTGTTGGAACCAGAGGAGGGCGTTGGCGTCGGGGTGTACGTGGAAGATGCTGATGGGACTGACAGTGAGGAAGACGAAGATGAGGAGTTGGATTGGGAGTACGGCTCGCTCTCTCCCGCGCGCTCGAGGTGGAAGCCTGCACCTACGGCCATGCCCCCAATGCCGATTACACTACGGTGACGATGGTGAGTCGACGTTCTTGTTTTTTCAAGGATGATATCATCCAGACCTGTTCCGAGCGCTCTCGTGGCTGCGGAAAATATGCATTGCCTTTTAATTTTGCTGATCAAATTTTCTATGGATTTCATGCTCGTCGCTAACCGTTTGCATCTTTGGCAGGTGTCGTGATTTGCCTTAGAGTTGTCACGCTTTGCATGGACCATTCATTGTATTGTTGTACTTGTATCGTAATGGATCTCGCTCAGAATGAATTGACCCGAAATGGCCATTCGTATCGGTTAGGCGATGTTATTGTTCTGCCCGCCAGCAACCGAATTCCTTGTTTTCCGTACACAAAAAGCCAATGACCGTAGGATCCTGTATCCACGAGAGCTTGTTGCTCTTCCTCTTACACTTTCATTACGCTCTTTCGTTGGCTCGACATGTTGTCGAGCATCCTTGCCATCTCTCTTGGTCTTAGCGCCTCAGTAGGTGAGAGAGCTACTCGCTATCCAACTGTTCATCCGCTGACACTCCCCAAGTCGCGCAATCTGTCTCTGTCGTCTGCGTTGCTGGTCAATGCCTCGAAGGTTATTCGAATACCACTGGTGAGTTGTTGCCCTGTCCTATCTGCATTGCTCAGCTAGCGTCCTAGTCGGCAGTACTCTGTCAGCTTCGGGAGGGTCCACTCCAGTTCTTCTGCTTCCCGGGCAATACACCTCTTCAACAAACCCAGAACTTCTTCACGATCTTTTAACGTCTTCGTCGGCCTCTTTGTCACCGTCAACTGGATTCGCAAATTCAAGTTCGCACACCTCCGTCTCGTTGCCACTTACAGTGGCACTCCAACCAGGAATCGCTGTTTATCCGCAGTCGTTATATTCTGGTCAAGGGTCCTACACGAGTCTTCCAGCTTCGCCAATTGCAAACGCGTCGACATTAAGCGCATCCTCACTGACACTCTCTGAAAACGTTTGGGCAGAGGTTTCCGCGGGTAGCAACAATCGTCTCATCCTCTGGAATTCAGTCCCCGATGTCAGCCAACTTCCTCAGACCGCGTCTGGTTCACTTTCTCTCCTGAACTTGCAGTCCAGCGCATGCTCCCCGCCTTGCTCTGGCAATGGCGTCTGTTCTACTTCAGGTACTTGCGTGTGCCCAACTGGATTCAATGGCAGCTCTTGCGAATCATGCGCTCCTAGATATTTTGGACCGAAATGCGGCGCCTGCCCCTCAGGTTGCACATCTTGTGACGATGGTATAACTGGCACCGGCCGCTGTCTTGCTCCCGTGGTAACAAACCCTCCGTCGAGCTGTAATTGCATCAATGGCGAATGTGGCACTGGTGGTCAATGTTCTTGTCTCTCGGGCTGGACTTCTGCCTCAAACGGGACTCAGTGTGCTGCGTGTGCATCCGGTTTCTTCCTCGATTCAAATGGGAACTGTGAAGGTAGGCAAATTTGTAAGGTTTTGTAACACTTTCTGACTTTTATCGTAGTTTGCTCGCTTGGCTGCGCTGAATGCGCTGATGGATCTGGCGACTGCATAAGTTGCAAGTCTGGTTATACCCAAGATGCCAATGACCGTACGCGTTGTGATGCCGTTCAACAAACGACCTCAAGCGGGGCCGCGTGTCCTTCAGTCACTTACGGTGACGGATCTTCTTGCCAAACCTGTGCTTCCGAGTGTCAATCGTGTACGGGACCCACCTCGGGTGATTGCGTCGTATGTGCTTCCGGTACATATTTACTCAATGGCACTTGTGTGCAAACGAACAATGGTGGCGTTTGTGAGGGCTCCTCTCTCATCGCCAACAACGTCAAGAATGAGTGTGACAGTGAGCAGTTTACTTAGTTGTCTTCGCATCTCGCTGATGTGGCCCTTCACAGCCTGTGGTCCAAAGTGTACTTCTTGCCAAATTCCCAACTTCAGCGTGGCATCTATTATCAGCCAGGCTCAATGTACTGGTTGTTTGCCTGGTTATGTCCTTTATCAGGGGGCTTGCGTGGAAGGTTGCCCCTCGGGTACTTTCCTCTCTCCTACGGACAACCTTACCTGTACAGGTGCGTGACGTGCAACAGTGCTTCTTACGCATGCGTACTTACTTCTGATATAGCATGCTCTTCCTCGTGTAGTAGTTGCACTGGAGACGCGAATTACTGCCTGACGTGCAATAATGGTCAACTCGCTTCTGGTGGTTCCTGCGTCAGTTCATGTCCGTCGAACACGTTCAGTTCGTCCGGTAGTTGCGTCGCTTGTCATCCCGACTGCGCAACATGCTCAGGCGGATCTTTCAACCAATGCACGAGCTGTAACAAGAATCTGCCTGTTCTCACGAATGGCCGTTGCTTAGCAACTTGTAGTCAGAACGAATACTTTGACAGTACGTCGTCTACATGTCAGTCGTGCGATGGGAGCTGCGCCAGCTGCTCGGGCTCAGGTCCAAACAACTGTCTTGCCTGTTCGAGCTCCAGCCAGGTCTTGCGGAGCGGAACATGTGTCGCCGCTAATTGTACCAGTGGATCTAGTGTCGTCCCAGGCCTAGGTGCATGTCTTTCGGAGCTCGTTCTCGTCCCTTCTTCCTCGCCTCTTCCATCCATCCCGGGTATCGCGACACCTGCAACCACGAAGACTCGAGCTCTATCGTGGTGGGAAATCCTCCTCATGGCGCTCGGTTGTGCGTTTATTTTTGTTGCATTCTTGTACTGCTGGCGGCGCCGCGCACGGAAACAGCGCGCCAAGGCAACAGCAGCATTTGCCTCCGCCAAAGCCCTCGATCACAAATCCAATTGGAGATTACGTTTGGCACGTTTTGGCGAAAGATTGTTTGGGCACTCATCCCGTCAACCAAGACCAGACACCGAGGAAATCGCGCTGTGGAAGCTGCGCGCTGCGGAGGAGGCACAATACAATCGGAATCTGGAGAAGCTCATCGAGGCATACAGGTCATCACGGCCAAATTCCCCGCACCAACTTAATGACTACGAATCAGACCGTTCTCACCGGGTGTCCGGTCGCTCGTTATACTCCGAATTGACCGGGATGCCACAGCATGGTCCAGAGCCACGGCAGCCTGTGAAGACGAACCCGTTGACCTCACGATTCTCCTCCACCACACTGAACTCGTCTATGCACAAGAAGCCAAGCTTAACGAGGCGGGAACCCTTTCTTCCTAAACGGCAAACGGAAGCTGAGGCATATGCTGCCTCCTTTCAAGCGTCACCCCAGGTTACTGGCGGATCATGCGCTGTGACGGCAACGAACACGGGCGGATCACGCAACCCCTTCCGTCACCCTCAATGAAACAGTTGGCTTTGATATTCTCAGGCATTTCAAGATTTGTTCTCCACACGGACGCATAACACCTAATAGAGTTGTTACTAGGATGGACGCTTTCTATTGCCATTTCGATACGACTTCCCCTTGCAACTGTTGCTGTATTCATCTGCTTCATTTGTGACATTGCATCTTAGTGTATACCGTAGTTAATGTAGCATGAACATTGCAACCATTACTGGTTACGTGAATTGTATGTGCCTTCTGGAAATGACCGCGTGAAGGAGGTGAGGTGTGGGCCGTGTGGCAGATGGTGGCGGACTCAGCTTGGTTGTTGCAAGCGCACAGGCCCCAGGACACGGCAATGGACAATAAATCTGGACATGCTTGTGCCCCACCAATAAAACGCTGGCCCAGCCGCCCACCCGTAACGGCCAAGCGTGACCTGTTTTAAATAATCGCGACGACTCTGGGCCCACTCCTCCCCTCCCCATCTCCTCTGCGACGTGATGTTTATGTCTATTGGTTCCGTGGTGGGCAGACCCGCCCAGTCCACGTCTTCCCAGGTATGGTATGACGACATCCCTGGATCCATCTGCGACCCCGAAGATGGCCCCTGGCCGCGCGCCTTCACTCGTCTCGGGACATCCGAAGCTTGGGAAACGCTCGCCCAGGCATCCGATCCGCAAAGGATATCCTACGGTGCCCGCGAACGCTGGTCCGCACATGCTGTCAACTTTCAGCCGTTCCACGGCACAGGGAGCCAAGACCGGTATGCGATGCGACGACTCGACATCGGCGGTCGGACGTGGGTATTCACGGCCGTGTTTGATGGCAAGTAGGCAGCTGCGACGCGCTCGTTTCGTGCTTGAACCAGTACCTGACGCGCGTCGTTGGCAGGGCATCTCGGAGATGCAACGGTGGCGCATGCAGCGTACCACATGCCCATCATCGTGCAGGAATTTCTCGAGGCGATTACGCACAAGCACCGTGGGCGCGCTGTTCCACCACCCTTGATCGCGGACATGTTTAGCAGCGCGATCCAGGCGTTCGACAACGCCATTGCCAACGATGTCTTGGAATTGTTTCCTGGCGGACTAGAATCGGTTAAGGAAATGCCGGACGACGAGATATACACTGTCCTCAACGATCATGCGACGGGCGGGCACAACTTCAAAAAAGCACGCTTGTGCATGTACGGTACGACCGCGCTTGTCGCGCTTGTCGACCCTGACCATGAAAACCTGTGGCTGGCTAATCTGGGCGATTGTCAGGGAGGTAGGTCTGCAAACTCGGATGCTTCTCATCGTTCTCCGGCTGACGCTTGTTGGCGACTAGTCATGATCTCGGAGACCGAAAACCGAACGTGGAGCTATGAGGTTTTGACCGCTAGCCATAATGGCACGAACGAAAGCGAGGTCCGACGTGTAAAGAGCGAGCATCCGGGAGAGCCCGAATGCGTCACCGATGGCCGCGTTCTCGGTGCCATCGCCCCGTTTCGATGTGAGGGTCCGCAAAATTTTCCAGCTGGTCCTTCCATGCTGATGACCCTGATCGGACTTTTCTGCCTTCAGGTATTGGCGACACGCCGTTCAAGCAGCCGCCCGAGTTCACGAGGCGTATCCTTTACAACCTCTTCCCTGGCGATCACGATATGTCCCCATGGGAAGAGTTTCTTGTTAGGAATCACACGCCGCCTTACATATCTGCCATGCCAGAGGTCACGCATTATCGGCTCGACGCGTCGCAAAAGTGTCTGCGGAAATACCTCGTGTTGTCGTCTGACGGGTTTACGGATATTTGTGGGCAGGGTCAGCGGAGCGTGATCGAGCGATGGTTGGAATGCTTGGAATCGCGACCAGAGCTGTGTGAGACGGACAATATGGCTTTAAAGTTGCTTTGGCAGGGTCTAGGAGGAGACCTAGAGAGCGTGTCCAAGGTGTTGACGCTGGACTTGGACGTACCTTGGTTGGATGACGTTTCGATTGTGGTGCAGACTCTGTAGGGAATGAGTGGACGATTGTATATTGGACATTACACTAACCTAGCATAGTACTCTGATGGTGGTTGTTTGGTTTTGTTTGTTTCTAAAGGTCCTTGTCAGGAGCGTCCATGACTGAACGACTTCAGTCCCTTCAAGACCCGGATATCATGGAAATATATGAGGCAGACGTGCAAATTGATGACGCGACTGCAGGAAATACCCCACAAGCCTCACTAGAGCATAACCGCAACACCCCCGACATCTCACCCAGTGCGACACCCACATTGAAGCGAAAGGTGCAGCACATTTCTGAATCAAACGAAACTGTATATGGAGCATCTCGATTCGGCCACTTTGGCGAGTATATGCGCCGAAAACGCGCCAAGCTGCAGATCCAGAACGCGAGCATCGACACAGAATCAAGCGGTGAGGAGAAGAGCAATCTCTTTAAAGGCATCTCTGTATACGTACGTCTCCGTATTCTCCTTATTTGCTCGGGAAAAGCGAGCGTGTATAAACGGACGAAAACAACAATTGGACCCAGGTAAATGGCTGGACGAAGCCATCCGTGCAGGATCTCAGAAGACTTCTCATTCAACATGGGGGCGTCTTCCACCCTTATCTCGACAAGAAATCAATCGTGTACGTGTGATATGTTGTGGTTGGTCTTGATGTGCGTGACCTTGTCTCATAGGACCCACGTCGTAACGTGCTCGCTCACCGCGGCCAAGGTCAAAGAGTTCAAACATTTGAAGGTGGTCAGGCCTGAATGGCTAACAGAAAGCGTTGCCGTTGGAACACTACTTCCATGGACGGATTACATGTTTCGTCCGGGAGGCAGACCGGAGGCATCCCAGGGATTACTGATCGGTCAGACGATGTTACAAGCAAAGCCTGCTCGACCAGCGCCGTCGACCTCCACGCCAAAAGTTGAAAACCTCGGCTCGGTTGGCCCTTCTTCTCGAGAAGCGGGCTCGAGCAAGCTCGCCAGGTCCGACGGACCCTCGAGTTCTGAAGATGCTCCATGTCCGATCTACATAGCTGGCACAGGAACCGAAGAGGACGCTGCCTGCGTGCCAGAGTACGCCGCCCGCAAATCGAACGAGATGGCTGAGCGTGTGATGGCGAATCCCCAGTGGCGAGCGGCACATACCTCCATCGCCCCCGACTTCATCGAGGGCTTTTACAAGAACTCGCGCCTACACCATCTATCTACTTGGAAGGCGGAGCTCAAGGGTCTTGTGGCAGAGGCGCAAGAACGTGCGGAGAATGGCGCGCTCGATGGGTTGCCAGATGACAGCGACCGGGCAGCTATTTCTGAGGGGCAAAGAAGCTCTGGAGACGGGTTTAGCATGAGGGGTGCAGAGCTTGCACTTCGGTCTTCGTCTCGAGCCAAGGGGAAACAGAAAGCCGAGGACGTTGTGAGGGTGATCATGCACTGTGATTTCGATTGTTTCTTTGTCTCGGCTGGCCTCGTCAGCCGCCCGCACCTCCGAGGGAAACCCGTGGTTGTTTGTCATTCTCAGGGCGGTCAAGGTGGTACTTCCAGCACGAGCGAGATCGCTAGCGCGAGCTACGAGGCGAGGGCATTCGGTATCAAGAATGGGATGAGGCGAGTCATTTGTAAGTATGCATATCAATATCTGACGGTGTTCTGTAGTTTAAGACAGGCTCGCCAGCTGTGCCCTGAAGTGATTACTATGCCTTATGAATTTGAACAGTGCGTCGATCAATACAATCTGGGCGGCAAATGTGTTCATTCGAAGTCTCTAGATACAAGTCTTTCTCCCTTCAGTTTTATACTATTCTAATGCGCCATGCGGACGATCTCGAGGCTGTGTCCGTTGATGAAGCACTCATAGACGTATCTTCTGCAGTCGCTCGCCTAAGGTTGGCTACCCCATTTTGTGCGGACGATCTCGCGGCTACCCTAGCGCAGACCATCAGAGCTCAAGTAAAACAAGCCACCGGATGCGAAGGTATGCATATCCGTACGTAACTCAAGCTCTCCAATCACGGTTCTGAACAGTTAGTATCGGGATTGCGGAGAACATTCAGCTTGCCCGTCTTGCCACACGCCGAGCCAAGCCTGCTGGACTATTCCATCTCAAGAAGGACGACGTTCAAAGTGTACTCGAGCCCCTTGACATCGACGACCTACATGGTTTCGGGTACTCCACGCGCCAAAAAGCAAAAGAGAAACTAGGGGCGACAAACCTAGGCGAATTGATGAATCGGAGCAAGGTTCAGCTCTGCGAGGCTTTGGGAAAGGGCACGGGAGAGACGCTCTACAAGGTTATCCGCGGTGTCGACGATCGGAAACTTGAATCAGATAAACCTCGCAAGTCAGTCTCTTGTGATATCAACGTGTGTTTATTTTTCCCCGAACTTGCTGGCAGAACTGAGGACCTCCTAGTATGGGATCCGATTTGAGAATAATGAACAAGCAAAAGAGTTCGTGTACCATATGGCGGAGGAAGTAGCTAGACGCCTGGACAGTATCTCCATGCGCGGTCGCTTGTTGTCTCTCAAAGTTTTGAAACGTGACCCGAGTGCTCCCAAGGAAGCTCCCAAGGTACGTCAGACCCATCTCTCATAACTGAGTGTTCAAAGATACCTGTAGTTCATGGGTCATGGACTCTGCGAGTCGTTTAACAAGCAGACAACGCTGGCGAACGCACAAGGCCAGGCAACGAGCGACAGCAAGGATATTGGAGACCTTGCATGGCGATTACTCAATACTTGGAATTTCGACCCCGCAGAACTTCGTGGGATAGGCATTCACATTCAGAAGTTGGAAAACAACCAAAGTGGAGACGTTGGGCAGGCAAAACTATCATTCCATGTCGTAGACAAAAAACCACATTCAAAGAGCTCGGCGCCACGACAACTAGACGTGGATGATACACCCGAGGTAGTGGTGCAGCCGCCGTCCTCGCAGGGTGAAGCTATGGTCGTCGATAATGCGCCAGTAGGACACAATGAGCAAGCCGCCTTGCCATCCTTTTCACAACTCGACATGGACGTTGTGGAAGCACTGCCAGAAGACATCCGGAGAGAACTAGAAGAAGAGTACCTACGTCGATCGCGCTCACCCATGGTGGTCGAACGTCCACCCACACCAAACGCCTCGCCTCCGCGCCCAAAACTAGCGATCAAGAGCACGAACGTGAAACGGATCACACAGCAACTTGCGCCCAAATCAAGGAGCAGCCTCTCGCCAAAGAAGAGCGCACTCTTCGCGAAACGCAACACACCGTTGAGTGGGTCCGCCGTGCGGGTCCCCGACGCTGAACTGCGCGAACTGGGAATTGACCCAGACGTCTTTGCTGCGCTGCCAGCCGACATGCAGCGCGAACAATTGACGTTGGCCCGGCATACTAAAAATGGGGGGATAGTCTCGAACGAGCGGGTCGTGATCAAAGACACCACACGGACACACGCTCTGCGTGAAAAGCCCTCCTACCCCAAGAAACTCCCACCCAAAGCCCACCGTCCTCAACACCCCGCGCTAAAGCAGCAGGGCAAACAAAAAGGAGAAAAGTTGTCATTCACGGAGACGGACGACGTCCAGCGCGTGATCGAGGCGTGGGTAGAACGCTTCCAGAACCACACTCCGAATCAAAAGGACGTTGATTTCTTTTGCAAGTTTCTCGTGCAGAATGTGGAGTTTTCTGATGTAGGTTTAGAAAAGACGGTTACTGTGATGAGGTGGTGGCTCGTCCTGCTGCGGCGGAGATGGGGTATACACGAGAAAGATCAGTCCGAGACACACCAAGTGACTCAACGGGTGGCATCAGAGGTTGTAGGCGTGGCTTGGTGGAAGGCCTTTCGTGAGGTAAAGGAAAAGGTGGACATGGCCGCGCGAAAACGCTTCAGAGGAACGTTGGTTTTGACGTAACGGATTCAAGACTACATTCTTACTATTGACTCCTTATCGCCTCTTGCAAGGAACAGGTCCACCTGGTGTCCAGCGTGCTTTGCCCGCACGATCGCCTCAAAAGTGATACTCTTCAGTCCCGCTTTCTCGAACGCAGACCGAATGTCCCCCTCCGTAAACCCTCCCCTGTGTGCAACAATGTGATGAACGTGCTCCGGGAATGTTTCATGAGCCGATTCTCCATGAATAAGATCCACGACGAGCAGTGATCCTCCAGGTCTCAGATATGTAGAGACGAGGAACGTCGTCATCTCTTCGATGGAAGGAAAATGATGATACGCGGACGCACACTGCAGACGATCTGTGAACCGTCCACGGAGAAAGCTGGGCTACTCACCACAATTACGTCAAACGTCGTTCCTTGTAGTTTTTCGTGAGGCGGGACACAGACAGCCCTCATCTCTTCGGGTGGGATGCCATGATCAGAAACGATCTTGTTGTATTGATCGACCATTGCCTGGCTAATATCGGCTCCGATGATCAACTTGGGGTCCTCCGCCGCCAGCACGCGCGAGAGGTGGCCTGCAAGTGTATGAGGAGAGGCAACGCGCCTATGAGAACGGGACTCGACACGCCTGTACCACACGCAAAGTCCAACACGGTCGTGATCCCCTGCTTGAACAACCCGGTGTTTACTATGGCCCGACCGATCTGCTCTGCACGCTTTTGTGCATTGGGCCGATCGTTGTACTGCTGTGCTGCTACATCAAAGTGGTTCCTGTTGGCTGTTTCGTAGGAGTCTTTGTCTGAAGGTGGAATTCGAGGGTCGTGGTCGTGGTCGTGACCAGAGTGTGCGTGGGACATGCTCGGTCCACAACCAAGCGCCGCAAATATTTGTACCTTGGAAACACGAAGCAGAGGGCCCAGGCAAAGATCGACCACCCAACTCTATGTCAGCCCGCCCACTCTCCTCAACTAGAATCGGCATCAATCGTCCAGAGACAACAATGCGGCCACAACCAGCGTGGCTCATTATTGGACTCTCGAACATTATTGGCCGGTCGCCTGCGTCAAACAAGCCTGACTGAGACATAATTTGAACCGCCGGATCCTCTCGATGTCAAAGTTGCCATATCCAGAAATTGGATCGAGTCTACATGAAGTAGCAAAAGGAATTTTTTTAATCCATATATCTAACCTTTGACGTTAGAAATATGGTACTTTTATGCCATAGTTTTCATCTCATCCCTTGACTATGCTGTCTGCTCTCCACGGTTGGTCCCCCATCGGCGCTGATGACGAGGACGTCGCTGTCTCCCTACCTCCCGCCCCATTGACAGGGGTTCACCACCCCATCGCACCCTCCTCCGATCGTCGTGCACAGCGCAATCGGAACCGCGATCCTAGTTGGATTCCGCGTCCCCGCAACGCCTTCATTATCTTTCGCTGCGAGTACTCTCGCGAACACTCGCAAGGCTCTCAGGAACCCCAGAGCGACGACGACTCGGCAAATGCCACGGTCAAAACGTTATCGAAACGCGCCGCAGAAGCGTGGAAGCAGCTGCCTGCTGCAGAGAGGGAGCGGTACAAGGTACTTGCCGACAAGGAGAGAGAAGAGCACGCTCGCCTCTACCCGCACTATCGCTTTCGCCCCATGAAGCGACCTGCGTTGGGCCAGAGGAAGACGTCTGCAGAGCGTTCACAAGGTCCGAGGATGCCCTCCGTGGAGCGTCTCCCTGCTCCATCAACGCACATGCCCTCTGTGTTAGCCAGAGCCCCGGAAAGGCCACAGTCGAGTCCACCCGTTGGGTACGGTGTTTCTGCATCCGTTCCAATGGTAGGAGGGTTGTCGCTGCCCGAGACTGCGTGCATCGTTGATCCCCAAGCAGAGGTAAGTCGCCTATGCTGATACATGTCAGCCCAGACTCAATCGTTTGCTAGCGTCGAGCGTCGGCGCCAATGATCCTGGGCTACAACGATCCCCTGCTGTCCTGTTCGTTACCCGACACGTCTATGCCGTCCGACCTGTCACCGCTTTCTGCTCCCGCACAATTGTACGCTAGATCACCAGTCGGCATACCCCCTGACGCGTTCTGCTTTAATGACATTCCCTCTGGAGGCGATCTGACCCATGAGAATGCAGAACGTACACAGGCTCTCGAAGCTTATGCACTCGGTCTGCACAACTACGACCTGCTCTCCCCATTCTCATTCTCGGAGTACTATTGAGCTTGCCATACAGTACGTTTATAATCGTCCGCACGCCAAATGATATCTCCTTTGCATTTATTCTCCCATTGCTAGAAGCAGTCCCTTCCTGTTGTGGTTGGCCACCTAGTTACCATTAATATTCTCACATACTTAATTACATGCCAAAGTCTAATACTAGCAAGCTCCAACAATGTGGGTTTCCGTGGCATAATCTATCTAAAACTCGTTGAAAGGACAAGGTTGAGATGCTCACGCAGTTGGAGACGAGGGGTCGTATTTGGTGAGTGACAGATTGGGCGCGTCGATCAGGTGCTCCGCGTCCCCGAGTCACGTCATGATCGAATGAACGGGCTGGGATTGGCCGTCGTATCCTTCGCCATGAGGGCCCGCATTTTTGTGAGACCTCGAAAAAATTCTCGCGCAAAGTAAGATGTTCCTCCGCCGGCCCGAGTCCAATATGTCATATTTTATTGAGTGCGAAATTCACACGATCCGCTGAAACAAATTAGTAAGTACCGTCAAACGCTGTGTCCGTCTCGCCAGCTACTTTCATGTCTACCGAACAGACCCCTTTGCTGGGTGATCAGCCCCATGCTGACACACTCCCAGCCCAACGTGCCCTTCCTGCAGAGGACATTTACAATCGCTTTAGCCGCGAACAGAAACGAACCATTCTCGCAATAGTGTCACTTACTGGACTCGTTCCCAGTATGTCTTGCATTTTCAATTTAACTTGTTTCGACTTTATTCAGCTGGACTGTTAATCAGTGCTCGTGGGTGGATCCTTTGTCCCGTCGATACCCCAAATCTCTAAAGACCTTGATTCGACCCCCGCGGCTGTGAGGTGCGCCGTCCAATGCACGCCGCTCGTTTTAGACGCTCACTCTGGGCTTCAAGTCTGGCGGTGAGCCTGTCCGTGTTCGCGAGTTCGTTCAGCGTCATGTTTTGGTCTACGTACACGTCATTCTGTAAGTCTCCGCGCATCTTATGCCGGTCGTGCCTCCTCGCTAGGCCCACTATGAAACTGATTTTCCTGGTGAGACGGCCGACGGCCGATTTACATGTGTGGAATGCCCTTTGCGATTCTCGGTAGTTTCGCTGTCGCGGCGTCTACTGATCTATACACTCTCCTCTTTTGGCGGTTCGTACAGACGTTTGGCTGTGCGGGTAGCTTTGCCCTCGGAGCTGCCACTATCGGGGATATCTACAAGGTCGAGGAACGAGGGACGGCTATGGGCACCTTTTTTGGAGTAGGTCTATTTCTTCAAATCTGTTGATAATGGTCCTTGGACTAATGACCTTAGGCCACCCTGTTTGGGCTGGCTATCGCACCGCCCCTCGGAGGTGACTCATCAAGCTATTGTGTCGGAGATCTGCTTCAATTCCCTTTTAGGCATCTTGGCCCAGTACTGGTCCTGGCGCGGCTTTCAGGCGTCACTGGGTGTGTGGAGCGTGATGCAACTACTGTTGCTCGCGTTCTTCTTTCCCGAGACTGCACACCCAGGTACGCGTGGTATTGACAAAGCTCAGGGTAGGAAGCTGTTCGTTTTTCTTAACCCATTCGGTTGTGTGGCTTTGCTGCGCAGCCCCAACATTATGGCAATAGTACGTATTTTTTTCGTTCATTTGGACGGCTATGGCCTAATAACTGTCTATTTTAGACGTTGGCGAACACCTTTGCACTTTTGACGGACTTTAGTGGGTCCCCTGCGGATACCTGATTGATCGCCACTTATTCACATGAAACAGTGCTGTTGATACCCATTGCGTACACCATTGTGCGTGGATCAAAAGCCGTACGTTTGTTGCCCACTCGTTGACTCGTTCGCAGGGTGCTAGATATGGAATTCAAAGCGAAGGCTTGATTGGTCTTCTTTTCCTTCCAAGTGGTATTGGCAACTGGAGTTCGTCCTCTTAGCTCATCTCTGTGCTCCCAATTTATCTAGATGTCTAGTGGGTGCTCCAATTGCCGGGCGAATGTCTGATAATGTCGTGCGGCATGCAAAGGAGAAACGCAAGGGGGTATGGGTCCCCGAAGACCGCCTGCGTGCGGTATGGCTGGGGGGACTCATGCTCATACCTATCTCTGTTACGAGTGCTGGCTTCATCACAGCCTACGTCGACGGAACGGTTGGTCTAGTGGCCAGTCTCGCGTGTCTCTTTTTCAACGGCGTCGGCGTAAGTGACTCTCTGGACTCGTCTCTGGAACTGATGTGGACTGTGTCTACTAGGTTGATCTAGTTCTTACCCCGATTGGGGCTTATACCGTCGACGTCCTGCCCGACCGGAGTGCCGAGCTCATGGCTGCTCTTTCGTATGTCTTTGTCCATCTGACCATACTCTCAATGACGTGTATCAATCAGAGCCTTTCGATCGCTTTTGCTTGCACCAGCGTCCGCGTTGTGTATACCCTCGATCGAAACCATCGGTATCGCTGCGACCAACAGTATCGCGGGCATATTGGCCCTGTTTGGATACGGGTACGTGCCTTGCGTTTTGTTGTCGAGGGCGGAGGTTGACGAGGACTACAGGCTGGTCTGGTTGACGATACGATACGGCAAGCAGATGCGTGCGTACGTCGATATCGGGTACCCTGATTTCGAAGCGCGGACTATTTCGGACGCAGTATGTGATTGAGTGTGTTGGTTTTTGTGCGGTATAGAAGGAATGGGTTGCGGGTGAAAAATATATCCGGGTTACCCTGGGTGCTCATGTTATGACCAATGATGAATAGAATTTCCTGACTTTATCCTGGGGGGTTCTGGCTTATGACCCTTGAACAGCACCTACTCATTGTCCTCGAGGGGCTTATATAAGCTATCAGGGCCTATCATATTGCTGGCGCTGTCAAGGGGCAGAGCCTTGCGCGGGCGAGTCAGCAAGTGAGTACAACATCAGGTACCTTTAATGCCATGCTAAACCCGACCCAAGGCGCCACGAATACTACGGGCCAAATACACCTGCGTGCTCATGCTGGGTCGACCGACTCCATCCAGTCGGTCAAGGAGCTGCTTGGTGTGGAGACCAAATATGTCGATGTGACCATCCAGGTGCGCAATCGGCGGGTATGGTCTGTCCTCGAGTGTGCTGAGGCGACAAGTTAGTTTATCGGCGCCTCGAATCTGCCGAGGATGGAGGTCATTGGGACGACAGACCCGTTCTTCCATGCGAGTCTAGATAACAAGGTGTCCTACATGCACGTATCCTCTCTTTTTGAACCTAGGTTCTTGAGTCTCAACGTTGCCCTGTTAGATCGTCTGTGCAGCGGAATACGCTGACGCCCGTGTGGAATGAAGTGTGGCAGGTCAAGAACGTGCCGACGACGGCCATGTTGTCCGTCGTCGTACGAGACAAGGATCACACGACGTTCATAGACAATTACGTCGGAAAGTTTGAGACAACGATATTCCCGGGGACCAAGGAGGCAGAGATTCACGCTCCCCTGCATGTGCACACCAGAGGAACGTTTTGGCTCAAGGTAACGATAAGCCTCGATAGTCATTTTGATGGACTGATGTAATTGGGCTTTCAAGATCGCCGCTACGCCCTCGCAAGACGACCCAGTGTTGTTTCCGTACTCGTTTGATGGACCTGTTCATTACTCGCGGCACAGCTCACCCACGGTGGGCAAGTTGACGAAACTCAAGGACACTCGGCTGTATTCGACGTGGAAGGTCTATGTCAAGGGTGTCCCGCAGATCTTTGGGGACCAAGTGCAGCACTGGAACCGCGATTACAGGGCTGCGCAGACCATCTTTCAGGGACCTACGTCCATCGCTGTTCGATCTGCCATTCAAGCTGGTCATCGCTTGTTGTACGCGAGATCTGTATCAAACGCGTTTGGAGTGATCAAATCCCCCGAAGACGTGTTCACGCTGTTTCGCGGTGGGATGCATCGCTCGTCGGTGGATGGGGCGGTCTCGTACGCGCATCGGATCAAGCCTGCCGTATACACGTACATCGTTTCCACGGACGATGATTCACTACGTTTTTCCGAGACGGGTGCAGCGTTCTTTGTTGATTTTATGTCCAAACACGCGTTGCACAGCAACTGTGCGAAAACGGTGCGGTACAGCGGCGAATTCCATCCGCGACCGGCTGGCGGGTGGGCACGTTTTTCGGACGCGACGGAGGACGGGGAGGTGGAGTGGGAAATCGTGGTGGACAACAACTCTGGGACGTACTCGCCTGATCCTGGGCTGTTGCCCAAGATGAAGGAGCTTGTGGAGAGAAACTTCCCGGGGTTTAGAGTGGTTGCGCTGCGACACGATGATCCGGAGCTCAAGAGCAGCACGGATGCGTGCAGGGCGTACGCGGTGAGCCAGCGGGGAGCTAGTGTACATGAACTCGAGCCTCATGTGAGCGACGGGGAGGATACGCTCATGTACGAGGCTACGCAGAACGTGGTAGAGTAGCTAATGCGGGCAATCACCGACACGTTTTCTCAGCCACAGCTCATCCAACACGAGGCCCCGTCCTTCTTCTTCTCCTGCCCAGTGTCATGTCTAATGTCTGATCAGTGTGTGTCCAAACCCGCCTTGTTCTCTTTCTTCCATCTCACCTTGTTTTTTTTCTTCTTTTCAGCTCTTGAATATCGGTGGAACAATCGTATACCATGGAAACTTTCTCTACAGATACCCTCTTGTCCTCGTCCCATTCCTCTCGGCGTGTCCCCTGGCCGTCGCTCGCCCGACCCTCGCTGACCCAGGCCCCGCCCTCTGGCTCCTGGAACACCGCTCGCGATCCATCTGATCCTGCCTTTATCGCATCGTGTCCAGAACCAGATTGCGCCCATATCAGCTTTGCCCCCAACCACGCCCTTCGCAGTCGTCCCACTCAATTGCTGTACGCTGATTCTGACCAAGTATACTTGTCTCCACCGTCCTCGTCTTCCGCGTCAAAATCCACCGTTCCTCTACCCGAAGAAGCCTGCGAGTATTCTACACACCTCGCGGGCGTTCTCGACTCCCCGCCAGTCATGCGTCGTGCGGACCTGGCTTCTCAGAAGCCGCTCACCCCGCCACCGACCATGCCACATCCGACGCTCAATTTACCCGATGCTGATATAGACGCACTCTCCGATGACCAGGACGTCGAGCTGACGGAGGAGGAGCCAGAGGGTGACGAGCTCTTTGCCGGTCCACACAAGCCGCATTCTGTGGGTTTTGACTTTCCTCTCTCCCCCCTCTCCCCGAGTTGGGATTCCCACTGCACCCGCGCGCTTTCGATTGCCACATCGCCGGATTTCACAGCGTCTGAGCACTTGAATGGTCTCTTTACTCCCTTTGATGCCCCCGCGCCACATGCACTGGATTATTGCGACTCTTCACCCACGTCACCCCGCAAACCGTCGTCGCTACTCGAGGTGGACGTCGATGCACCGCGCCCTCTGTTGGCTCCGATCAGCATACCTTGGGCCTCGAGTCCGCCTACGGATTCGGATCCAGAGCCTCCATCGTCGTCTTCATCCGGTTCATCGTCGACATCGTTGATCGATTATGACGAGCTCCCCCCACCCAGTTCTCCCCTAATATCAAGACTAGATCTCCCAGATTTTGAGGATGATGGGCTTCCCAAGATTGTGCCTTCCTCTCCAAGTCGACGATCTTGTTCGAGTCTGCCCGATGGCGACATCGAGATGAATGACTCGACCAGTGACTCGGCGAATGCACTGCCTGGTCAACAACTCTTGTCCTTGCCGGGCGCGGAGACGGACGACGACCTGATACCGACGATTGCAGCCCCAACACGTTCCTTTCCTTCTGCTCCCACGCAACCCCTCCTCTTTATCGACGATCCGCGAGACGTACCGTTACCACGTTCTCCATCACCAGAGGATTTCGATCTGTTCCTTTCCCCAGAGGACATTGCGGACCCTGAGTTGGCCAAGTTATTCGACCTACGGAAGAGGTCCATTGCTGCTGAGCGTGCCGCCCGGCGTCTAGAAGCGCTCACAGAGGACATGGACCTGTTCACACGGGCCGAAGCTCGCAAAATACGCAAGCGAGAACGAGAGCGAAGTAAAGAGGTTGGGGCGCTCATTCGGCTCAAGTTGGGCGATAGGGTAGAAATGTCTCCCCAAGAGCAGAGCCCCGATTGCGACTTTCAAAACCATACGCGTCGTCGAGGCGTCATTGGAAGCGTGTCACAGCTTGTGGCGCAGATGGTGTTTCGCAGAAACGAGACTTCTCGTCCGTTGGCCAAACGAAAGGCGGCCAACACGTCTCGCGAATATGTCCGATCTGCACTGTCCGATGGCACCACTGCGTATGAATAAGCGTGCGATTTACCATGGCTTGTGCTATCCGCTGTGAGGTGTGTGTTTCTGATTTACCCCCAAAAAAGACTAGACTGAATGTCGGATACCTGGCTTTCCTTACACTATTTGTCTGGTTTGTTAATTACCCTTTAGACTTCAAGGTTCGAACGTGTTTGTACGCTCATGTGTATTTGAACTATGCTCTTCCTCTCCCCTCCCTCAGCTTTGTATGCCTGTAGCTTTTAGTGTTCAGCACTCTAGCGTTGGGTTATTTCCACACTCGTCTTCTGTTTTACTTGCATATTTTTCTTCTCGATTGTCTCACTGCTTCATTATCATCATCAACGACATCATGAAATCGCTTTTTTTCGTTCTCTTTTTTGCTCCGACTGATCTTATGTTCGAAGAAGCGAAGAAAAGGGGAAGAAAAATATGCATATGGAATGGAGGTCGAATCACACGATTCAGCCTTTTTTTTCTCGTTTTATTCTTTCTTTTGCTCTGTACGAACTGTTTTGCGAAGAAAAAAAAGTGCTCTAATATCTATGTTGCCTTCATTACCGCCGTTGGAGGCTGTGTGTTGGGCTGTGTGGAACATCCAGGTTCCGACCGCGATCGCGAACGACGTGTCCGACATATTTGTAGTGCATGGACAAGCTGGCAGGAAGCTTTGACTGGGCCGAAGATCGGTCTCGTTGGAACGTCCAAAGCGAACGCATGAAACCACGATATTTATATTCTGCGCTTACGGGACGCTTGCAACCTAAATTCGGGCGGCTTCGTGATGATCAAAGATACGGGAAGGAATGCATTTGAGGGAAATGCGCCGCTGCCACATGATGATGTGATCATTTGCTTAAAGCCGGTTTCGAATCTGGGGTGCGTGACGGTCTGTGATGTGGACACACCAAAGCGGGCTGGATCACGATGCTGATGCCCGTAGGTAGTTGGCCAGATCACCGGGGAAACGTGGACGAGAATGGTGGGCTATCATGTTGCGCCGTGAGTTCCGTTTTGGGGCTACCTGCAAAGCATGTCCGCTTAGGAGTTTGGTTTCATGGTTTCATGAGGCGCGTCCAGCGCGTCGTGCCTGGTTGTGTGGACGCAGGCACGCGCGTCGTTGAATCGTATCACGGCGTATAAGAGCTCGTCCGCGGGTGCGCGTATCGTTCAACCCTCTCGCTTGCACGTCTCGTTCCCGGACGGGGGGTTCGGTGTTTGGAATCAGCGATACCCATCCACTCACACACGCGCGCGTTTTCGTCCAGTGACTGTTCCTCGGGGTTGTCTCTCTCGTGTCGTCGATCCTACATCCTCCCTTCCAGCGAGTACCTGGAAAGAGAGGGTGTATGAACGAGGACGCATTCACACGTCGCGACATGGGCGCGTTCCTCAGATCGTTGAAGCGGTCACAAATCTGTCGCTCGGGCCCTCGACGGACAACGGTTTGATGGTCATCTGTGACGAATTCGCTGCTGACGCGAAGGAAAGAGGTAGACTGAATGTATATGCACGTGTCAGCTTTCAAGGAAAGCCGGCGTGGACAGTTTGTATACGATTGGCCTTGTGTGAGCTCTTCAACATTCGGTGTCCGACAACAATATGTTTGGCAACACGAGCAGTTGTGGATGACTCGGAAGGCATCGTAAGTCAATCGTAAGCATCCGTAATTCGCTTGGTTTTTACCATCGCCTGTTACTGTCTTACAGATACTGAGCGCAATAAGTGCTTCTTTAAGTATCTGGGGATTGCGGGCATTTTGATAGCATCGTGGCACTCATACACTGCATTTGCGTAGACTGTGACTCATCCAGTGGCGTCGGCGTGATAGCCGACAAAGTATTCAAATTTATAGCTTGAATGGCGGTGAAAATGATCCTGTATATAAGACCCGTCGGTGCTTTGCTCCTCGCTCACTCTGCCCGACTGATATGATTCGATTCGTGCTTTCAGACAAAACCCTGGCTCTAGTAGCGGCCGTGACGGTGGTCGTCACTCTTACCTTGCTCGGGAGGCGACGGCGCGTGGTCCGAGGTGGACGTCTCCCACCTGGGCCTGTTCCTCTCCCCCTCGTTGGGAACCTTTTCGGAATTGACGCGAAGAAGCCCTGGGTGACCTACACAGAATGGGCTGCTCATTATGGTCGGTCGTCCATACATCTTCCGACTTTATACACGATACTCACTTGCGATAGGTGGCATCTACATGGTCCGTGTGTTGCAGCAAGATATCGTTGTCATAAGCTCGGAGAAGATTGCAAAGGACCTTCTTGATCGCCGGTCAAGGATATACTCGGACAGACCCTACCTCGCTACGAGAGAACCGTACGTGATTGCTCGTTGTTTGTTACTTGACGTATCCGGCTCAAGATTCGCTCGGCAGGTATGGCTGGTCGTTCAACTTTGCTATTGGGCCATACGGAGACCGATGGCGCTCGCAGAGGAGAATGTTTCATCAAGCCTTCAGAGCGGAAGCAGCGCTTACTTATCGTCCTGCTCAGCTGAAAAAAGGTCGTCAGCTCGTGTCAGATATTCTCAAAACACCGCACGATTATTACGACCACATCCAAAGGTGAGGGCGAGTACGCGGGTGTCCTCATACAACAAAGGTCTGAAGATACCTAGGTTTGCTGCAGCCATCATCATGTCGATCGTGTACGACTATGAGGTTGCCCCTGCTCACGATCATTTTGTCGAACTATTCGAGCGTGCGACTATGGCCACAGACGCCCTAACACCCGAATCGGCAGCCATCATTGCCGCCTTTCCATTTCGCAAGTAGCCACATCCTCGCGATAGCACTGAAAGCTGATTGACAACAGTCCTCAGCTTGCCGGAATGGTTCCCGGGTTTTGGGTTCAGACGGAAGGCACGCATCTCCAGGGACTGCGTAACCCAAATGATAGAAGAGCCTTTTGAACATGCTAGGAAACGCGAGGTGATATCTATATGCATTCGCGCCTATTATCAATATTCATTGAATGTAGGCTTCAGGTAGCAGTGGGTCTGCGATGGCACCTGATCTTTTGAAAAGCATGCATGATCCTGAACAGCTTCAAATATTGAAAGAAAGCTGTGCGACGGCCTTTGCTGGTAAGAGTACATTTGGAGGAACAAACAGTATACTTGTGTTGATCGTCCGCCATCCTTTAGGTGGTGCGGATACTGTCAGTTAGATTGTATGCGGATACATCCAGCAACTCAATATTTTTCTAGACCACCTCGACATTGCGGTTTTGGGTGCTTGCCATGTTACAACATCCGGAAGTGCAGGAACGGGCACATGCGGAAATTGACATAGTCGTCGGTAGAAATCGACTTCCAGACTTCAACGATAGGCCGAACTTACCATATATCGAGGCCATTCTATTGGAGACATTGAGGATGTATCCCCCGGCGCCATTAGGTTAGTATTTCGATCTCTACATCTCTATAAATTTAATAATTCCCGTCAGGCCTCCCTCATGCCTCCATGGCCGATGATGTTTACGGTGATATTTTTATTCCCAAAGGTAATAGCATAATTTATTCTCGTTTGTATTGCCTGACACCGTAAATATTAGGATGTACAGTGTTGGCAAATCTTTGGTTAGTGTCTAGCTTGTTATCCTACTGAGATATTGAAGTATTATTTTTCCAGGGGCATATTTCGTGACAAAGACATCTACCCTGAACCTGAGGTATTCAAACCTGAAAGGTTCTTCGTGGATGGGAAGCTCCGGCAGGACACATCAATCGAAAGCGTCGCTTTTGGCTTCGGAAGGTATTTCAACATTTCTGTCTTTCATCAGATCATTCGCAAATGCTATTCGTAGGCGTATTTGCCCAGGCCGTCACGCCGCTGACAGCTCGCTCTGGATTGTGATGGTGTCGATTTTGTCCGCATTCAAGATAGCGAAGGCGCGGAATGAATGTGGCGAAGAGATCAATTTCGAACCAACATTCACCTACGGGGTGACTTCGTGAGTGGACCAGACCTAGTTGCTCCTGTTTGACTTATGTTTTTGCAGGGCTCCCAAACCATTTCCCTGCTCCATTACACCACGATTACCGAACGCGAGCGCACTTCTGGCACCGCCGGACGCCTAAATCGGTGTGTTGAGCGAGACAAGTGATCGGAGACGTTGTGCCTTTATCATCTCTGGATAATGTAGGATTGACCGAACGGGAGAACAGGGAAGCAGACGGGTTTAGCTCTCTCTTTTTCCACTCTATGCTGCTACTCCGTACCAAAAGGTGTCCCAGTACTCCACGCTTCGTCTTGCACGCCTTCCTTGAATGCTCTCATCCGTGCCAGACGTTCCAACCACCCGAATGTTGGTACCACTGGGAAGAAACGATGCATTGCCATCGGTCACGCAGGTGCCCTACGTGTCAAACACCGTGTCTATGTGGATGAGTGACCCGATGCACTTTGCTTCAAGCGTCACTGCACGTTTATATCTTTAAGACACTGATGCACGGATAGGAGACCCCGACTGATACGAAGTACGCTCGGACAGTTTTGATCCTTCGTTTGGCCTTGTCTATGTTCCGACGAATGTATGACATCTTCTCGCTCACATTTTGGCCCTAGTTGTTCGATGACTCGCATAAATCTTCAACCAGAACCGCGTTGGAATGGGCAGAGTCATTCCCACGATCTGGTACTATCAATCGCTTCAAGTCACCAATCTACGTGGTAGCAAGATCCAAACATGACACCTTAGATCGGATCAGCTCCGAATAGCCAGTGGGGCGTCGCGCAACTCTGCGCCTTCTAAGCGGTGTGTTACGTTTATATGACAAAATAATGTTTACGCACCAAATTGAATATTGGAAGAGAACAAGTCGAAAGCTAAGAAAGTGATATTGGTGGAATGGCATGATAAACACGGTGATGAGCCATGGCATGTGATCACGAGAGCACTGTCAATAACCTAGACGGAATTGGGTGTTCAAGAGCTGGGCTGGGGCGACTTTGATCGGTCTGTCTGATTGTAGTGAATGTGCTTTGTGTGACAGCTGCAGTTCGAGTCTTTGAAATTCAACTAACATATCGTGGCTACAGGCCGTTGAAGGGCGTTGAAGTTGAGCCAACTCGAGACTCTTATCACTTGTTCATGGTTGTGATTCATGCAAGCCCTGCTAAGAAGAACAAGCTGTAATCATGGATCCTTTGTCTCGGCTCATGCTTCTGCTAAACTACATAATCACTTAGTATAAAGGAGCCCGTACAAGCTTGTAGAATGTTGTGGTGCCTCCCCAAAGCCTGTAGCCTTCGGTGCTACACCCCTATTCGTAACCTCGATGGCACCCAGACACAAACGACCGAAATTGACAAGCAACACCGATAATTCAAATAGCGTGCCAACTTTCCTTCCACCCTTTATTCCCATTCACAGGATTGAGCTCGGAGCGCCTCCCGGATGATGTTCTCGAAATCATCTCCTTTTAGCCAGGAACCGGTATTGGGCACGGAAGCCTAGGGCTCGGCAGAGGATTGATCGAGATGCCGTTGTCCATCAGCTTCTGGCCCGTCGCGTAGATGTCGTCGACCTCATAGGAGAGGTGTCCAAGTTGCGTCCTCCGCTATATTCTTCCGGATCCCAGTTGTAGGTCGGTTCCAGACATTGCTGCAGAACGATTCGGCATCCTCGGGGGCTGCAGGAAAACCGAGGGTATAAATTTTCTCGTTTTCGTAGTAGGAGCCCGAATAGGGTGATATAGGAATACAACGAGGCATCGAGATCGGCATCGCGAACCATCTCCGCGCAAGTCTTGGAGCAATAATTTAGGGCGAATAAACGAAAACTAGGACTTGCACTTTCCCGTTACCAAGATGTTAGTCTTTTTTTTGTGACCTCGTTTGTTGTCCTTTGGGGCGATGCCCCTTGGTAGACAGTACGTGCTTGTACCGTAGTTTGTATCTACTGAGATGTTAGTCTTGATATCAGAGAATCAGTTAACCGTAACAGTGTGACGCGTAATCGAAGGCTGG
>JBBPUC010000265.1:0-29779 GCA_038094375.1 Tubosaeta aff. heterosetosa | reverse complement strand
ATACGGAAGGTTGAGAGGATCCGGAGATGTAAAGGTAACATATCGAGGTATTCCGTAGATTTTCCGGGTACTTCCTACCCGGTAGTAGTTCGGAACCTCCTAGGTGGTGAGGCGGGTCAGAGTCTGCATAATCTCTGGACAGCAGCACCTACCGTGCTCTCGAACCACATTTCCAGGCGATCGAATGCGTCGTGTGCATTTTTTTCCATTGTGATGACGTTATAGAGGGAATGAACTTTAGGACCATTCACCATCTCGGCATCGTAACCGAAACACTGCAAGACAGTCAAAACCGAAGCAGCATACTCTTTCTATGCAAAATGAGTGCTCGTTCCAGCGGTACTAGATGTTCAATACCTTTTCTGGTGCGCTCTTGGGTGTGTTTGACACATCGAAGTACATTGACTGTGGCAAAATGTGGGCCAACTCGGTGTTCACTGTCCCCGCTGAGGGTACCACCACATCATCGATTGTGATTGCTACGTGGTCATATATTCCGGTTACCGGGCATTTGTAACCATCTCGAACAAGAGCCTGTCAGGGTGGTATGCGTTTACTTGAATACGTCACTGATAGGAGACCAACCTGGGCCTTTGCTTGATGATGGTCCTTTGGTGCCTCTTTGATCACTGCCGCCCTCAGATCCTCCCTGGTCCTATCGAATGATGAACGACTCGAACGATCAGATGAAGCCGATGCTCGTCCTTTGAACTTAACTGAGTACGAAGTCAACAGCCTCCCTTCCAAGCGAAACTGATAAACTAACATACACGGACGAATAAACCAATTTCGAAAGCACTCTCCAAGGTCTAACAGCTTCTTTTCTTCTTGGGCGTAGGAATGGATTACTTTGACGACCTCAACCAGGGCAGTAGAGGAAGGTGCATGAAGGATCAAATAGCCAAGTATTCGCGCATGTATGCGACTCTCATCAGTGGTAACCTTTTCTTCAAGTGCGAGGCAAGCGTTGTATATGCTGATGGCGTTGGGCAGGTCATCGAGTTTAGCTTCATTCGCTGGAGGTAGGGGAACAGACATTGTACATAAAAATATGGATAAACGCAGTGCCGGCTGAGCCGGTTCCGTCATGCCGTCGGGTCTACACGAACAACGGTGATGCTGACGAACAGTTATCCCGCTCGTGTTCACTCTTGTGCAGCTATCGTCAGCTTGCAGCGGCGATTGCAAGTATCTTATACCATTTGCCCCCACTGAATAAACATTCAGGTTTCGATCGTTTTCCGCTGGAGGCATTTCAGGCGACCGTAGTCTTACTAAACTTGCGAAGTGTAACCTCGTGGCAGAGATTTCATCACAGTACCTACATCGGTGAACATAACAGAGTAGCTTCATTTTGTTCGTCTTCGTCAATTACTTGCCTTGGCAGATCCTTCCAAAGGACTGAGGTCAAAGTTCTTTCCAAACATCTGACACAATGTGAAAAATACATCCGATCGTCAAATTATCACCTCACCAAAGCGATTATGGCTTCCTTTGTGCTTGAAGAAGAAATACTGCAAGCTCGAAGGATGTATCTGCGTCCCTGTTGCCTTGCTTTGCCGCACGATTCAGAGTACCTTGAAATGGCTTGAGCGTTCGTAAAGTCAATAAGAGGGCAAGTGCTTTGTAGTAGGTGCACTTCTCCTTACCGCGCGTGAAATGGATCAAATACTCGACGCCAGTTATTGCGTCGCCATATTGCTTGGCTATGAGCAGCATTGTCACCTATCTGGAGTCAGCGGAAGTTATGTAGGTGGTCGCGTGCCTGAATACCTTGAGAAGCAAGAGAAAGTCGGTATCCTTTGCATCGTGCGCGGAAAATACAAATTCGAAAGCTTGGAGCGCTAAAGTTGCTTCTCCAGTTTGGCCAAGCCGGACCTAGGCGGCTGCAGTACAAACTATAGGCAATGAAGTAACGGTGTCGGCCTAACATGCAGTCAAGTGAGAATAAGAAACTCAGCACAAGAAGAGAACGTACCATTTCCACATCTTTGATCGTAGTGTCCCACTCTTTAGATAATGCATGTAAAATCACACAGTTCACGAATGCATGATAGCGACAATCCCCATTTCCTTGCGACTCCTCGATTTCTTGTGACAGTATGGCGGACCCATGGTTTGATTGCTACTTCGCTTACTGTTATAAACGGTAGGTGCTTTGAAGAATCCGGACTGGTTCTAGTAGGACGTCATTGAGTAATCACCAGGATGGGATAATGCAGAATGTCTTCGAGGGAGTAAACCGTAGCGCTTCTAGCTTCGATACATGCGAGATACTTGTCATCTGATGAGAAATGCACTGAGTGATCCTCGGACCCTCTAAGGAATGGATCATCTTAGTGTATAAAGGATCCCAAACCGAGAGTAAACCGGGCATAGAACGGGTGAAGGATGATCCTTTGGTAGTTGCAAAACAAAAATCACCAAACTGAGTGTTAGGCAGGGCCCATTCTTGGATGGATGACTTGTGGACAGGATACGTAAATATGCAGGACTCTTCCATCTCCTCGAACGGAGTTTTCACCACCTGACCAGCACGGCGGAGAAGTAAATTTGTGGGCTTAGCTCAGCCTTGAATTGCCAGTCTTGGCATCCAAGACTTGAAGACAAGAACGGCTATTGATTGTGATATATTCCCCAGATGGAGAATACCTGGGCCTGGCGTGACAGCAGCTGAAACGGAAGTTCACGAAGGGGAGTCAGTCACCCCCAGTGCTGACACTGTAGATTTGGACAGTGCTCCGATCATAAAATGTCATAACAAAACGCGTTGAATCTAGAGGGAAATCAACAGTGCAAGTACGGTCGGGAGCCGTCGTATTCGAATGTTGTGGTGGGTTGTGTGTTGCACTTCTTTGCTTGAATTTCTTTGCACTCTTCAGAACTGCCGCTCTTTCGCCCGTATGCGCTATCCACCATCCATCCTCAGAAACCCCAATCTCTTCGATTACACCCCATGTCAGTATTTTGTCACATCTGAGAGATTGGACGTACCAGTAGCAGTCATGAAAGGGGAAATAATGTTGGATTGCTATTTCTTAAAGTTCTGGTGATTTTCAGGTGATCCGTACCTAAGTGATCAACAATGAGTCGAACAATAAACAGGCTGCAAAGGTATACGCACTGTATCTAGTCGACCCAACTCTTTGCGTGTTTGAGTATCCTCGACATTTCTGCCTCCTCCATATCCTGATCGCCAATCCCAAGCTCGCTACAGTACTCCCACCTCGCCTCGGGGGGCATCGTCACCAGGACGTTTTCAACGTTTATTCCGGGTGCAGCAAGCCCGAATTTCGTTCCTCTGTCGACCACGAGGCTGAATTCTACGGACCGGCCACGACGAAGGAGCTGCCACCGCTTCTCGGAGGGCAAAAACGGTTCGTTCATACGCCTTTCTAGAATGGCGATAAAACTAGGGAGGAAACTGTTCCCGAGAGACCTGACGAGTGCGAATAAGGACTCCTGCTCGCTCAAACGTGTGATTAACGCGTCAGAGGAAACACCCTGGGTACTCAGCAACGCATGCATCGCATCCGAGTCCATATCGTCAAATCGAACGCCACCAATGCCCCGGTGTTCGTGTCTGTGGGGGATAAAGAGATAGTCGTCGCAAGATTGCTTGAATGATGGGTAGACGGAGATGGTGGTATGTTCAGCGTCACTCCAGCTATCGCATGCGGCTTTGAGCGTGGTGTGAAAGTGACGAAAGTCGGGCTCGCTGACGTAGAAGGGTGTCATGTCCGCGATAACACCAAACCACCATGCAAGGACGGTGGGTTCTGGATCGTCGCTGTGATCTGGCGAAGAGGTGTGAGAACGTGGAAGGGGTGCGTCGAGGACTTCGAAATAGCGGTAGTTGGCGTGTACGCCCGGGACGCGGGGGTGGCGGGGGTGGAGAACAACGCTGAGTCCAGCTGTAAAAAACGGGAGACTTTTATCGATATCCTTGAGGGCTGCGTGCATGGTGCTCATTTGCTGAACGGCGGCGGGAGGAAGAAGACCGTGTATCGTCGAAGTATTGACGGCAGCTTTCTCAATCGGATGATCTGCACATCTCGATAGACGGGGCTACTTGAACGCTAAGAGAAAGAGGACGTACTGGTGACGGATGCGTTCAAGGGCGGGAACGTACAAGAAACTCCACCTCCACCTTCCTCGCGGGTCCATGATTCACGTCTGAATGCTTCACCTGAACCGTATGTTTCGAGCTTGGAAACGATGGTCTCTTGCAGACTGTTGATGTAGTCTGTCATGCGGGTGCGCATGGGTTGAGCAGAGGTCGGCGCTGTCGAGACCATGATGATTCGTATCCGTGTCCTCACCGCCAGCGTTGTGCGCACATGCGATCTACTCGACACTACGCTGGCAGTCAGTCGACTCGGCTCCCGGCCCGCAATGCCTGTTCCCCTGCCACCAGCGAACGAAGCTAAACTCGGTGACCTGCCCAACGCCCTCAACGTATATAACGCTTGCCTCGCACTCGAAGAAAAGGCTACCACTGATGAGAGTCGCATACATGCGCGAATACTTGGCTATTTGATTCTTCATGCAACATCCTCCACTGCTCTAGTTGAGGTCGTCAGAGTAATCCATTCCTATGCCCAAGAAGAAAAGAAGCTGTTAGACCTTGGAGAGTGCTTTCGAAATTGGTTTATTCGTCCGTGTATGTTAGTTTATCAGTTTCGCTTGGAAGGGAGGCTGTTGACTTCGTGCTCAGTTAAGAAGTTCAAAGGACGAGCATCGGCTTCATCTGATCGTTCGAGTCGCTCATCATTCGATAGGACCAGGGAGGATCTGAGGGCAGTGATCAAAGAGGCACCAAAGGATCATCGTCAAGCAAAGGCCCAGGTTGGTCTCCTATCAGTGACGTATTCAAGTAAACGCATACCACCCTGACAGGCTCTTATTCGAGATGGTTACAAATGCCCAGTAACCGGAATATATGACCACGTAGCAATCACAATCGATGATGTAGTGGTACCCTCAGCGGGGACAGTGAACACCGAGTTGGCCCACATTTTGCCACAGTCAATGTACTTCGATGTGTCAAACACACCCAAGAGCGCACCAGAAAAGGTATCGAACATGTAGTACCACTGGAACGAGCACTCATTTTGCATAGAAAGAGTACGCTGCTTCGGTTTTGACTGTCTTGCAGTGTTTCGGTTACGATGCCGAGATGGTGAATGGTCCTAAAGTTCATTCCCTCTACAACGTCATCACAATGCAAAAAGATGCACACGACGCATTCGATCGCCTGGAAATGTGGTTCGAGAGCACGGTGGGTGCTGCTATCCAGAGATTGTGTGGACTCTGACCCGCCTCACCACCTAGGAGGTTCCGAACTACTACCGGGTAGGAAGTACCCGGAAAATCTACGGAATACCTCGATATGTTACCTTTACATCTCCGGATCCTCTCGACCTTCCGTATCCTTCCGTGCAGCTATTGGCTTTGCATGCTGCTTGTGCCAAAGTTGCTTATCTCTCGGGTGCTGGCGAATACATCGACAAGTTCGATCGTGACGCAGATGGTTTAGACGTGCTGGCAACCGATGGTAGTTCATCTGCTATCCTGGCCCACGCACTCTTGAAGCCAATGTTGCCCCCTGTTGACAATGTGACATGAAGCCCTAGTTTGTCTGGTCTAACTCTATCACTGCTTGCAAGCTGAGCACCGTTTACAGCATAATATTAGGGAAGCACAGATTGTGCAAAAGTCGGCAAGACAGACTCGACGAACGCTCGAGCTACTCACTGTAGTCCAATGAGTAAACAATTTTTTCGACTGCTCAGCGTAGGACGATCATGTCTTTTACCATGCCGCTGATTACTTTTACATTTGTACGTGGATTCATTGTACCACCTACTTACACGCCATCTCACCACCGGCATTGTATGCACATGTAGATTTCCATGTCTATTTGTATCATAGCGTCACACTTGGCAATATATTGTCAATGGTCGTGTGCCTATGCATAGCACCGCGATGTGTTCACGCTGATGGCATAAATCTTGATCACAAACCGCGACATGAGAAGGACAAAAAAAGAAGGAATCGGGAAGGTGGCTCGTAAATCTTGGGCTAGTGGCATACTTGTCTTGTCGCTTTCGTGGCACGCACTGACGTGATAAAGTCATTTATTTGTGTTGCATAAAAACGAGATGCTTTGTCCACTTTATTGAACCCCGTCAAGTCCATTCGCCATTTCCATGATTTACGGTGGTCCAAGTGGTGGCCGCCAGCTGGACCACGCGGCTTGCCTCGGTGCGTGCCTTTATGATCTATTGCCAACTGGTCAAGTTAGGAATTTTGGCTCGTGAAGCGCGTACAGCTGTGGGACTGCAACCCGTCATGTTCTGATCGGAAAGATAGATCTTGGTTAGTCGTTGCAGATTGTGATCCTCACCTAGAGGCTGGCCTGATCTCTACTTCGTATTCCGTTACTTCTGCTTCGAGGAATGATTGTCTCCGATGTGTAGACAACTCTTTACTGATGGTGCTGGTACAGGCTCTATCTGGCGGAGTTTTCAGGTGAACAATAGAAACCCCTCAAACCGTGTGGACTAGTGTGGAGGACGATGGACCGAAAGATGGAATCAGGCGTTGCTTTGACTGCTTCGGGTATAAGATGCAGAATCGAATCAACTCACCAGCATCAAGCCATTACCGCTCACCGAGTCAGTGGTCCTCCACGATGAACTTTTCTCTTGCTAACCCTAACTTGATTCTCTTCAGAAATGTTTTCTCGGCGCCCACTGTATCACCCGTACAAGCCGTCCACACCCAAGTCCTCTCCTGCTGGTTTCAGGCTCGGAGACTACGTCAACCCTAGACGAATTTTGGAGGGGCTCGACTTCGCCGACATGCATTCTCCGGATCCCAGCCCCTTGAACAGTCCTATCAAGGGTCTGCGTCCCCTAACTCAAGGCTTGTCTTCTATCCCATTCATGCCTGGCGGATTCCAGAAACCTCCCCGCGAGAAACCGCAGCCGCCCACCCCGATCCTCGAAGAGCAGAACCCACGTCCAAAGTCCCAGGTCCCGCGCAAAGCCAAACTTGGGCACAAGCACCTCTCGTACACCAAGCGTCACGACAGTTCCGGCGCCCATCATCGCCACTCGCAAAAGATCAAGGAGAAGCGGAGCGCGTTGTACAAACGGATGCGCGACCAGCAACGTGCGGCCCGTGCACACAATGTCTCCCGGCTCCGGAGGGAAGCTGAGAAGACGATGCAACCCGAACACATGAACGACGAGGATAGGATCTTTCTCCAGCAGCTTCGGAACCTGGAGCTCGAAGACGACGTGGTTGATAGTCTCGAGCGGTACCGCGAGCAAACGGCGCGCGCTGCGGCTGATGCGGATAAGAGGAAAAAGGAGCAAAAGGAGAGAGATCGGGAGGCCGCCGAGTTATGGGACGGTCGTAACGAGGAAGAAGCATCGGAGGAACAACGGAGAAAGGTGGCAGAGTTTGTGCAAGCCAATGAAGAAAGACAGCAGGCGGAACTCCAACAGATGGAAGAGGAGGCAGCACGTGCGTACGAGGAACGGCAGCGCGCTCGTAATGCACGGGAACGCCGAATCGGGGAAGAAAAGGAACAACGTTACCGCGAGGAGCTTGCTCACAAAGCCAAGGAAAGGCAACGAAGACATGAGGAACGCCTGAAACGCCAAGAAGAACGCCGCCAGCGCGATGAGCAAGAACGCCAAACCCGGGAGGAGGGGTTGGGGCGTCTGGGGGAAAATATTCAAAGGTTCAAACGCGAAAATGAAGCATACGAACGGTCCCGTGAACAACAGAGTGGGTGGCGCATAATGGAAAAGTGCAGAGGCGTGGCCGCGGTAGAGCGCGAACGAATTGCCGAGGAAGAACACGAACAACAAGCCCACCTCGTCACTGAGAAAGCCGAGCGAGAGCGCCAGCAACTTTTGCAGTATGAAGCCAAATGGAATGAGTTACAGACCAATCAGGCCCTGTCCCTCGTTGATGTATCGGAGGTGCCTTGGCCGGTGTTCGGCATCGTTTCGTCCGCAGCGCAGATCACAGCCCAGAACGTGCGGACGTTCATAACCCATCCCCAGCGACCCGGCGTCGAAGACAAGACCACAAGGAACAATGTCGAGGCGGAGGTGTTGCGCTTCCACCCCGATAATTTCAACACACATGTTTTACCCAAGATCAACGTTGCGCAGCAGGCGGACGCAAAGGTGATTTTAGGTGCGGTGGAGAAGATACTTGCCGATATCATGAACGAAGAAGCGGAATAAGATATATGCATACAAGATAAACCATGCTGTACATACTTATATGATGTTCTCACTTGAAGTTCCCAGAATTTTCCACCAATATATCTATTTCATAGTGCAATCCGTACAAGTCAGGGTCTACTCTTGGCGATCACCACTCACTTGAGAAATAGCAACCCAACAAAAATGCCCACACCCAGCCGCACAAGGATGTCCAGTCATGTCTCTCTCCCCCGCATTCTCAAGTGATCTCCATCCTTCGTCGCCCGAGTTTTCACCATCCTGCTCTCTCTTTATCCGTCGACCTCGTGCGATCAAAGGAGCCGGAAGCTCGATCATCGGACGTTCCATGTAGAACCGCCTATAACACTCTTGATGACCGCCATGCGAACACACCGGACATTGAAAGAGCAAGGTGCGGACAGGAAGATGGCTTTATCCAACCACGCATGTCAGTACACTCCCCCATTGATCAAACCATGCGCACCATATCGAACATCGCACCACAGCTTCCTTGCATGTGGCACATATCGCATAGGTCGCTTTCACAAAAGGATTCCTCGAACGAACGGCAACAACAGGTTTCCGGCACTTTCGGCATGCAGTATAGATGATGGTCTCCAGCTATCCGTTCACTGTGAGATCAAGCCGATCATACAATCGATCAAAGAGAACGCACCCTGGTCGTCTTTTGCACTTCGACAATCCGAGAATACTTGCGTAGGTATGCCGCACATGCGTGAAGTCGAAATCGCATCAACATGTCTAGTACAATCAGCCAAGATGGTCCTAATAACTTGTAAATAATCCACTTACCGACATAGGCCTCAACAAACTGGAGGGTCCGGCCAAGCTCCAGCTTGAGCTCCTCGGGAGCTACCAACGCGAGCATTGCGCACATCTGGACGTCACCCTGACGTGAATCGCTCTTTAGTACATTTTTTCAACGAAACGAACAACAAACCTGGTCCGCATACTCCTCCAGAGCCTCTCGTAGCGCACGCCAACCCATCTCACGTAGTTGACGTTCCTCACCCACAACCTCGACCTTTCGCCCATGGCTCATCTCTGCCCAACTCGCAGGTTCCTTCTTCTTGGGCTTGGGTGCATCTTCCAGTGTTACCTCGTCCTGTTCCCGAGTCGACGCGGCGATGACCGTTTCGACACTACTCGGACTCCCCGTCGGCACCATTATATGCTCGAGCTTTGGCGAACCCATAGGGGCCACGCTTCGTGACGTCGACGACCGTGGCGACACCACCGGCGCAGCAAGCGACGCCACCGTCGAACTCCGGCTCCGGCTCTTGAAGCGCCTCGCACTCGAATTCTTCCTCGACCGCGTCGGCCGTGTCATCAGCCGCGACTTGGCTACCATCCGGTGCCGGCCCTCCCCCTCCGAATTATCGCTCCGCTCGCCATCCGAATCCGTCGAAAACGGGGATGGACTCGCCTCGTCCTCTTCTATCCGGCGCGCGCTCGATACCGACGCTGATCTCAACCCGGGCCGTAGCACAGGCCGCTCCTCTTCTTCCTCCTCCTCCGTCCACTGATGTTGCCCCGCAAGCCTCGACAGCGGACTCGGGTGCGCAGGCCCCCTTCCCACGCTCATACTCCGCATCTTGCCCAGCGCGCGCGCGAGCTCGATCTCGTCCGCGTGGCTCTCCACACTCTCCCCGTCCGACGAGTCCGAGTCGTCGAGCGCTCCCTCGCCGACGTGACGCAGGCTCCGGTCGCTCGCTGTGGGGCTCTCGCTCTGGGCGCTGACGGCGTGGTAGACAGAGGGTCGGCGGTGGTGTAGGGACGTCGTCGAAACGAGTATGGAGGGCCGATGTTGTACAACCGTCGTCGGCGTCATTGTGGCTGAAGGTGGGAGCACTGGCGTCGAGGGGAGGGCCAAGGGGACGTGTCGCGGAGAGGGCGACGCAGAGGACGCGGGCGTTAGATTACGCGAGTTGGGTGGCGGCTTCGTAAGAGGGGGTGGTTGCGTCTCCGTGCGATGCCGCAACTGTTTGCGGTCTTCGTTGGAGGCCGACATAACAGAGCCAGCCCCATTGGCCGAAACAGAGCGTGGTGAATGTGTGCGAGGATGGTGAATACTCGAACGGGATTGAGATGGGGAGTGGTGTGGTGACGACGTGGACTGAGTGGCTGCATCAGCCGACAAGGCCCGGTAAGAGGCCCGTTTGGAGATTGGACTGTCTACGATTGGGCCTTCGCCTGAAGGGAGCACACCCGGCGCTGTAGCCGCATGAGCGAGCGGATGAAGTGGCTCAACCTTGCCGGATGATCCGAGGGAACCGGTAACAGACTCTGGGACGATGTCCGTCAACAGTGATCCCAGCAAGATCCACGCCTGGGCTGCGTGTATGCTGCCGGCTTGTATAGCAACCTAAGGAAGACGAGATCTCAGTTCCCAAGTACTTGCCCCGTGTCAGATACGTGTACTCACCTCCGCGTTCACACCACAAACTTCTTTCTTCTTCGTCGGCTGGTCGGGTACCACATACCCCTTGGCAAGTCTCACGAATATATCCGGGTCACAGAGTTCGGAAGGGGAAACGCGAACATACATTCCCATGTTCTGTAGACCAGGAATACGGCTGTTATCGCCTAGTCCTTTCAATTTCCGCTTTCGCTCAGAAAACAGCTGGCGTCGATCCGGGTGTCTAAAGAAAATGCATAAGTAACGCGCGAAGAGAGGACATGGCATACCTACACATCATCATATGGCACCTCCCATTTGCCTCTTTTATCAGCAACGAACGCGAGTGCCCCTTCGGGACCATCAACCGCATTCCAAGACAGCGCCACCCTCGGCACTGCATCGATGGGGCGATGTGAGTGTCTCAGGTCGACCTGCGCAAACGTCCCAGACGCGTGTTGAACCAAAAGTGCATGAGAATCACGAAACACGGCATCTGCAACTGCGTTTGAGGACAATCTCAACACGAATGCAGAACATGGATGAGCATACCAGTCACCCCACCGTCAGAAACGCTTGTGTCGACTGTCCACTTGGCGATCCACCCACGGCGTACGTCCCATATCTCGACTGTCTCACCCACTAGACAAGCCTTGCTTTCTCCATCTTTCAATTCGGGTACTGGGGAAATTACAGAAAGGAAGCTTGATGTGGCGTTCTGCATCCGAGGGCTAGCCAAGAGCTCTGCACCGCTCCCACCACTAAATTCAGCGTTCGACACCAACGCTACTTCGCAGGGATATTCGGGTCGCCACAACACGCGTCTAACTGGATATGAAGGATGCAACACATACGTCGGCTTGTTTACGATGTGCGACGAGGTACTCGACCCAGGGAGATCCCATACCTAGAATACAGTCGTACGAGATCTAACGTGAATACGAGAGGGACATACCTTGACCGTGTGGTCGAGGCTACCGCTGACGATCCAGCTCCGCTCCGTCGGCGCAGAGTCTGCGCTTTTGTTCGTGGCAGAGGTATTGCGCCAGTCCAAGGTCAAGATAGGCCCTGTGTGTGCCACGGGTAAACGGTCCAGTTGACCACGCTGGCCCATTTGCAAGTCCCAGCGGTATATGGAACCATTGTCAAGACCGACGACAGCTTGGAGGGGATGGGAAGGGGACGGCGAGAACACCAGGGACCGAACCGAAGTGGGATGGTGGATCTTCATCACTGAACCCGACATGTCCCGCAAATCCTGCACACCGTCGGCACAACGCAAAGACAGGGGGAAAGGACGATACCCAGATGCGCATGTCGCCGTCCGCAGAGCCCGTGATGCAACAGTACGGAACTGTGGTCGAGCAGCAGAGCTGATGTATGGAACGAATATGACTCTTTGTCTTTCTCTCTGGAGACACATCAGTCTTGAACGCAGATGGTCAAAGACACGCACCGTACTTGGTGCTGCCAGCCTTGTCTAAATCCCACATGATGAGATCGCCGTTCCTAGCGCTGGTCAATATCTTGTTGTTGTAATCTGCTGTCGATCTCAGTTTTCCGAGGGACAAGTGGCAAAGGAACACCAACTGCCGCTGCACCACGCAACGTCTGTGCTTGTGCTCTCAATCTTGAGTCCACTCCCATCCCAGAGGTTCTTGGAGATGTCGACGCGATGCCCACCGCGTCCGACAGTCGACTTTTGCTCCGTGCTGGTGGTCTCTTCAGGATCTAACAACCGAAGGATGCGCAAGGCTATTGGGGGCTGTCAGGAGACGCCGAAAGATGAGCAATTGGACGAACATTCCCTTCCTGCGACGACACACTTCACGCCGTCGTCGCTCTTGGCCACGGTACCGCCTGCACTGGTGGTCGCACGCGGCAGACGCACGTTCCGGCTGGGTCCCTGATACCCGTGAAACCGCGAATCCGAGAAAATCTCACCAGAAAAAGGTTGGAATGGGGCTGGGGCGAAGGTCGAGGAGCGTCTCTGAACCGTCGCCATGCCCGTCGTCGGCCAAGTCGTAAGCGCTAGTTTACTAGATTCGGGGACACCCCTGTCTTACGAATAACTACACGGATACGTCTATGAATAAGATCACGCGGGTGCAAGTACACGGCAGCATGTAGGTAAGTGATGCATCAAGTGCTGAGAATCTTGCGCGCACAGGTCGGCCTTCAATACTTCGATGACCGACGGACTGCTCGCTCCCACAGCTGCAGACGGGCCGCGAGTGCAACCACATTTTCCTCAGAGAAAACCGGCAGTAATGTACGAGGACCGGATGGAGTCGATGTTCGCCGCCAGACCAGTTCGTCCACTGTGCCAAGGAACTTGAGCGCGCAAGCAATGGAAGCTACATCGTGTTGCCGGTTTAAACTCGGCGGGAGCGAACTCTGTTGCGGCGACGTGGGCCCAGCAGGCTTGGAAGCGATGGCCATCGCAGTCATGGCACTCGGCGAGAGATTCAGGGCATGTACAAGAGCCTGGTTACGAAACACTGTTTAGCTGACATCTGTACAATTAATAAAATCACTCACGCTTAATGCTCTCTTCGCCTCATTCTCAGAGAGATCGACGATCTCCGTGGGCACATCCGAGGGTAATGGGAATAGAGGTATGGCACTGGGTTGTGCCTGGGAATCCGTTTCTCGTGTTTCGAAACGTCCGTCACTGTTTTCAGGGGTGACCTTGTCAGTGTTCACAGCACCTGAGCGGAGCTCGGTCGGATCTGATTTCTCGGCTCCAAAGCGCTTGGATACCAAAGCCTGAAGGTGATCGTATTGTTGCCGAAGAGATTTGACCTCTTCTTGAGCACCCGCAAGAGCCGTGTTTAGTTCATCAAACGAAAGGGGGCGGGGCAATAGCGTGGGTGGTACGTCCTCCTATGAGTTACTGTCAGTCACTCGTTTTGAGGGCGACGAGAACAGCATACCGCTTTGCTATCCGATACAATAATGTGGATCGGCGGCGACCAGGGTTGATTCCCGAACGTCGAGCTACGCCTATGACCAGCAGTCGTGGGCCCAACTGGCTTTGGAGACACGGAATGCGAGCGTGAAGTGGAGGTCGAGGGCGTGCTTCTGTGCGAACGGTCCTCGTCATCACTGTCGTCCTCGTCCTCGGGCAGTGTCGGCGTCTGGACACTCTGCACCCGTTCCTCAGCTGCTCTTTGAGGTTTCCGAGCATGCTGCGACGCGAACATGAGACGAATCTTATCGTAATCCAGTTTCCCAGAAGGGTCTCTCAATGACACGTTCGCTTGGGATCTCGGAGTGTGGTACTCTGAGTAGTTTTCGTCCATGCCGTCTGAGGCAAGGAGATCTATGAGTGCTTCAAAGGCGTCATTTGAGACTGGGCTTTGAGTTTGAGACGGTGTAGGGACCAAGTCAGACATGGCGACAGTCAACCTGTACTGAGCTTGGATTTGCCGCATTGAAGTAAGCAAATAAACTTCAATCCTTTTATGTACAAGTTAACTTCGGTTGTTACTTTAAACTATGAAGCCATCTTCAGTGGTGATTACAGTACGAGATTCCACTGTTGCGTGGAGAGCTCAAGTGCGTTGTAGGTCTTCACCATCTGACCCATGTCACTGCTGACAGGACGTATTGCACAGGAAAGTAGCTGATGAACCGTACTAAATCGTGTCAGGATATGATTTTTATCTCTTCTTCCCCCTTTGCACCAATAAATGGAAAAGAGGGCCAGTTTTCGAGATACGTCGTGCCGAGTGCAGCTCATCTCGTCAGTGCTCACGACCAACCGGTTCAATGCACCGCCTCGTCGTACCGCAGTTTTCACACGAATATCCACAAGCTACGGAAGCCACGGCTAGTCTCCCCGAGCAGCTCAAACACATGACTCTCGTACATGCCGCATGTGAGGTGGAGTTTAGACGTCCATGTTCCATCTGATCCCATTTACGCCGTTCCGGTCTCAAAAATGATTTATCGCCGAAGATCTTCTCGCATTTCGGCGACTAACTGATATGGGGCATCAAATGTTTTGGTCTCTTGCGGTTTCACACTCTGGCTATTCTTCCTGGCCCTGACCCATGTCACCCACTCGGATGGTGTTAAATATCGCGAAAGCGCGGTAGTGGTGTGTTTGGGCACAAGGTTTGACACGTAGGTATTAAGAACTCTTCTCAAGATCCATGCGGGCCACTGATGATCAACAGATTCACACTGTCCCTTTATAAAAGGATTGGGAAGGGCTCACCGGAACAGGTGCTATCCGTCATTTCCCTAGCGCCCTTCTGCAGCACCTTTCCCGCAGTGCCTTACCTACAGTTAGTCTCGAGCGATCGCTTGGTCTATCGCAACTGTACATCCTGAAGAATGGTTTTCCATGACATCAGTGAGGATGGAGCCGAGCTTCTAGCGGCATTGTTGGAAGCAATTCTGTACGGTATAACACTCGCTAATCGTCAACCACGAAGAAAACGCTGATAATCATTGCGCAAGGTTTCTCGTTGCTGATGTTTGTAGGGACGATATGGACGCTTGTATCTCAGCAACATACTGCTCAGTCGAAGCGCAAGATGATTGTGGTAGCTTGCTCGTTGCTGTTATTTAGCACGATTGTGCGTTTTTCTTTATTCTTTTCGACAATGGCTTAACGGACTTCTCGTGGGATATACAGCACCTCATTATCGATATTGTACGGGTCGCACAAGGTTTCGTATGGTATCGAGACACGTACCCAATGGGGCCGATTGGGTATTTTTCGGGCTTGTCGCAATGGACATTCGTGTGGAAAGGTTATGTGTATACTGCACAGACGCTCATAGGGGACGGTGTTGTTGTAGGTTTCTTAGCATCCGGATAAATACCACCCACTAACCTAACTACAGCTCTACCGATGTTATGTAGCATGGCAATCTAAACTCATCATGGTTCTGCCTGTACTACTTTGGTGTTCTGTTGCCGGTATGTGTTCGGTGTGTTCCTCAGGTCGGCCGGAGTTGATGATATCTGTTAAGTAACCGGGATTGCATGTCCGTATATCTTATCACAAGAGACTGGACACAGAATCTACAATGGATCTATCTGGAAGTGGATCATTTCATTTTACGCATCGACGTTGACAACCAACCTAATCACGACCTGTACGTACACTGGTGTCAAAGATTCCTTGGGATCGCACTCATCTTTCCTCCTGCAGCTCTGTTAGCCTACCGTATCTGGTCCGTTGATATCAAGGCCAGGAAACTCCACGCTCCGCAACGATCCCGACTGCGGCCCATATTACAGGTCATTCTAGATGCTGGCGTAGTTTACTCGCTTACCCTTATCGTGGCATTGATTTGCTTCACAACCCGATCTAATGGTCAATTCGTAATTTTGAACATGGTCAGCCATCACGACCCAACTGATAGCTGTGTCACTGACATATCTCTGGCGATGGCCAGATTACACCCATCATCTCCATTACGTTCTACATGGTCATTATCCGAGTTGGAATGGCTAATCGGGCGAATGCGGCGTCGAATACGATCCCGCTCAGCTGTCCACCCTCAGGCAGCGGTCATGTCACTGATCAAAGGAGTGGAATGCGCGTCCACGTCACTACGTTGACCGAGTACAAGTTCGACGCCTGCCAACACATTCCAACGACTGCGATTACTATCGAGAACAGTCGGGAGAGTAGCACGATCGGTGGTATCGCATATGTATGACTTCCGAACATCATATCGCATGGCAGTCATTTATTGTTTATCAAAACTTGCTGGCCAGCAATTACTTATCTAGTGTTATTTCTATCGTTCCTTTTGTTGTATTCGCTCCTTCCTTAGATACTGATTTTAGCATTATGTCGCACGTTGTTTGAATATCAATCTGTGGCGCACGCCGTGTCCTTCTCCGACGACAGGCACTCAGCGTTGTCCCTGGAGTCAGACGGCCACGTTAGGGACAGCGTAGACAGGGGGTAGACTTCCCGTCGAATAAGGTGGGGTAAACAAGTAAGCATGGAAGGCTTTCCTTATATGGCATTCAATTGGCCCTGGAACACAAACGAGCGTACGCGATCGTTGCTGGGCAAACCAACAGCGTGTCAGGATGGAAAGTATGCAACGAGCAAAGCGGTGCATGGGAGGAAAGCTTTGTGATGTTTTTGCGGTGTGATCCTCGAAAGGTTTTCGACCATTCGGTAGTCGACCGCCTTCTTGATACCACACCCGGACCAATGATTGGAGTCGCGGGCAAATCCTGGCAAATCGTCAGCGCAAGATTCGAAAGTACTTTACAGGTTCAGATGGAATGCTCATGTGCGTTTGGTCAGGTATTTTAACTCCGTCCGTCGTCACTGGTTGTGGCCCCTGTTGCTGAGTTTGTCGAACAAGATTTGCCTTGCCACAATTGCCGGAAATGCAATTGAAGACGCCAGAGCATCCTTTACAGGGATATAGTCGTAACGCAGGTGCAGTGCGAAGCGGCATGATTTACGCTCTTCGCCAGCACGTCAACTATACACTGAGAGTTAGTACTTGCTCTCTTCTGGCGCAACCTTTAAATATCGAATCCAACTGTGACCGCCGCACGCCGCAACTTAGTTGGAACTAGTTTCTTTGGCACCCGATCCCGTTCTCGGCGTCAGTTCCTCAAAAATGGTTTGCCCTCGGAGATCGTCTTGCACTTCATCGAACAGCCGATATGGGACATCCCCTGGCATCCCGCATCAAACGTTTCAGCGTCATGTTTCGCTTTCTAAGGCAAGTCTTTATGACCCTGATTCACCTGACTTTAGCCACCTACTCATATGTCATGAAAACTCTAGTGTGTTCGTACACAAGGTTTGACAGGTCGTCATTGGGGATCTTCCTCAAAGTCGACGAGTCGCTAATGGGTTCGTCACATCAGCGGATACTTAAACAAGCGGGTAACGCTGATCGAAACGGTGGTGGCCGGCGCGCCTGCTGTTCTCCCGACTTTCCCCGTGTTATGGGTCTTGCTGTTATTATCTTGAAGACAGTTGGTCTCGAGCGTTCTCTCTCATTCCTTGAAAGTGCACGTCGCGAAAGATGGGTGTTCATGACATCACTGAAGATGGGGCCGAGCTTCTGGCAATAATACTGGAAGCACTTCTGTACGGTAAGGCCAAGTATCAGTATTCCAATTCTGGACTGCCACTAATGCTGCCAAGGTTTCTCGTTGTTGATGTTTGTGGGGACGATCTGGACGCTAGTGTTCCGACGATCCACTGACAAGGTGAACCGCAAGATGTTTGCGGTAGCTTGTGTGTTGCTGCTGTTTAACACAGTAGTACGTGTCTCTTCGTTTTTTTAAAGTGATTTTACGATGGATTTCTCACGGGATATACATATAGCATCTTGTGATTGATGTTATAAGGGTCATGCAAGGCTTTGTATTTCGTAGAGATGCCTATCCAGAAGGAACTAATGGGTATTTTTCGAACCCCTCGCAATGGACGTCCGTGTGGAAAAATTACGTGTATACTGCACAGACGCTCGCAGGGGATGGTGTTGTCGTGAGTTTTTTTGGTATCCAGACAAGTAGTCACTAACTCGACTGCAGCTCTACCATTGTTATATGGTATGGCAATCTAAACTCAACATGGTGCTGCCTGTACTACTTTATTGTTCTGTCGCTGGTATGTGGACTGCGCTGCTCTTCGTGGTGGCTGGAATGATTCATGGCATTGCCGAAGTAACCGGATTTGCATGCCCATATATCGCATCACAAGTAGCGGGAAACAAGATTTATGGCTGGTGGCTCTGGAAGTGGATTACGTCGTTTTATGCTTCGACGTTGACTACCAACCTATTGACAACTTGTACGTACTCATCTGATGTCGAAGGTCACTTTTATCTTCACCTTTCTCTCACCAGCTCTGCTGGCTTTTCGTATCTGGTATGTAGACAGGAAGGTAACAATACTTCATGGTCGAAAACAATCCAGATTGCGGCCCATGCTGCATGTCATTCAGGATGCGGGTGTAATTTACTCGCTCACTCTTATCGTTGCGTTAATCTGCTTTACAACCCGGTCCAACGGTCAATTTGTTCTTTTAAATATGGTCAGCCACCACGCCCTGCCAGCTCTCCCTAACCATTCCATTGACATGTTATTGCTGATCGCTAGATCACGCCCATCATCTCGATTACGTTCTACATGGTCATCGTCCGGGTCGGGATGTCTAATCGAGCGAACCATCGCATGTGACCCCGCTTGGATATTCAGTCTCCGGTAACGGTACCACCGCTGATCGGAGGAGTAGAGTGGAAGCCCACGTTGCTGCGTTGACAGAGCTCAAGTCCGATGGGTATTTCCGCTCACCAACATCCGCAACGACTGATGAGAACAGCCGTAACGATAGCATGTTCGACAACATCGGATATGTGATTTGACTTTGTGGGTGATTGGCTCCTTTCATACACTTTCAAATTTGTGCTTTGGAGCCCGTGTGAGATTGTAGTTTAGCTATCCAAGAGCTCAGAAATCGCTTTGTCTTGTACTCGCTCCTTTTTCTGACTTAGGTGTATATTATTCTAGCACCAGACCGCACAGTCGCGTGACTTGCACGCGTTAATGTTCGAGTACAATATTTGGTAGTGTACTACATGTCCAGCAAGCCTCGAACAACTTGAGTTCGCGGGAATTTAAAAAGCTGTGCAGCACTTGGCTCTTTCGAGTCTTGGAACGTAATGTACAGCATCTGTCTTTGAAATATCATTGAAGTAAATGGGCGCCCAGCGAGACAGGACTGTTGAAGCAAAACGCCCTTCATTATGACCCTGCGGTCGCTCAACCTACCACTTGCCAAAGAGGGCGTGTCTGGCTATGGTGTTGTGAGCTTCGTTGCTGCCCTCATCGTGGTCGCTGTCGTTGCCAAGTTGTCCCAATCTTCAACTGTAAGTGTAGTCAAAGCCCGAAGTACTTGCACTCCTGAACCTTGATTTGTACCTCTTAGCCACTGGATGCAATACCTACTGTGGGATCCAACGGCTGGTTTGGCTCGTGGTTGGCTGGCTTTAAGTTTTTGCGCAACGGAATCGATATTTTGCAAGAAGGGTATGAGAAGGCAAGCCTGCGCTCTACCCGTTTTGTGCGGTCGCTCACCTTATTTTAGCACAAGGGAGCGCCATTCAAGATTGCCTCGTTCCACAACTGGATCGTCGTTCTGAGTAGTCACCAGCACATAGAAGAATTGCGGACAGCTCCTGACAATGCAATGTCTTTTGTGGAGGCTGTCGGCGTTGTAAGTTCCCGTGCTTTCGTAGCGTAATAATCACCATTTCCATCGAACAGGTACTTCAAGTCAAGTATACCATGAGTCCTGGAGTCCACCATAATCCGTATCATATTCAGATCATACGCACACAATTGACTCGAAGTATCAGCGGATCCTATCCAGATATCAGGAATGAAATTTCTGCTGCTTTTGATGACGTTCTAGATCTCAAGGGAAATGGTGGGTTGGTTTTTATCCCTCGCACTGTTCACGAATTCTGGGGCATCCAGAATGGAAGAGTGTACCAGCGCTCAAAAGTGTGCAACAAGTCGTGTGCAGAGCAAGCAACAGGACATTCGTCGGACTTCCGCTGTGTGAGTATAGTGCCTTTCCTTTCTATCTGTATCTCATTTTGATCACTCTAGGTCGTGATCCAGACTGGATAGATCTCAACATCCAGTTTACTAATTTTGTCGTCAAAGGAGCGCTCTTCATCAGACTGTTTCCAGAGTTTCTGAAACCGTCGGTCTCCTCCACTTGCCTGTTGATACTGAGGTTTTTTATCGAATGTCAGTTTAGCTACGAGGGTCTTCACGAGGATTGCTTATTGCAATGAGCGTGCAAGGAAGCTTATTGGCCCAGTTATTGAGGAGCGTCAAAAATACCTAAACGAATACGGAAAACAGTGGGCAGACAAGCCTGTTGGCAACCTCGTCTAGAGATGGGATCCCCACTCACTTTGATTTCCTTTTAGAATGACTTTCTATCGTGGCTGATGGACGAAGCCGAAGGCTCGGAGTCAACAGTAGAGTCGCTGACAACTCGTATGTTAGTCGTCAATTTCACAGCAATCCATGTGTGTCCATACATCATTTTTATCCTTCGATCTGATTCTTATTTGGGTTTGTGGTAGACGTCTTCCACAGTACGCCCGAATATTTCCATTTTATTCTCTAAACTCGCTGAATGATACCACTTCACAGAGCTTTACTCATGCACTCTTCTATCTAGCAGCAAAACCTCAATATATTCAGCCGCTTCGGGAAGAAGTGGAGTCAATCGTTCGTGAGGAGGGATGGTCGAAAACTGCACTGAGCAAGATGCGCAAAGTAGATAGCTTCCTCAGGGAGTGTCAGCGTATGGAAGGCTTTAGTGGAAGTACGTATCTCTTGGTCCCTTCGATGTTTCCTCCGATGGTTACCATTCTGTGTGATTAGTGAGTCTGTTGCGCACGGCGCTGAAAGACTTTACCTTGTCCGATGGGACAATTATTCCTAAAGGCACGATGATTGCATCACCCTCTCGTGCCATGCATTACGACGAAACACACTATCCAAACGCGACCACGTTCGAGCCCTTCCGATTTTCTGACATGCGTCAACAGGAGGGGGAGGGTATGAAGTATCAATATGTCTCGACGGCGACCGAGTACTTGGTTTTCGGACACGGTCAGCATGCATGGTGGGGTTTTTATTTCTAGCCGTCTTGGAAATTTGTTAACAGTATTATAGCCCGGGGCGTTTCTTCGCTGCTTTTGAGCTGAAATCGATGTTGGCACACATCGTGCTTATGTATGATGTCAAGTTGGAGGACGGTGCGACACAACCGCAGTCGCTTCATATAGGATCAGGTGTTTTGCCCGATCCGAATGCAAAGGTCGTGTTCAGAAAGAGAACTTGAATCATGATTTCCATTGTTTGTCGTTTACAGGACCCATGCTTATCTATGTCTTTCCTCGTAACCCGAGACTCAGGGTCAATGGGCATCGGAAAACAACGAGCCCGCGTGCTGTTTACGTTCAAGATTGTTTCTAGTGTTGGGTAGAACCTCGTACAATGCTTTCAGCTTCGATCTGAAGACCTTGCAAGTCCGCCGCACTTGTATAACCCCATCTTGAAGTTGCGGGACCAACGTTTACTGAGTACAACAACGGATTAGACTCGTGTGACCTTCAGAATGATACGCAGCATGCATTGGCCCTAGGACGATGTGTACGCACTGGCTTACAGTCTAGTAAAATGATGTACTTCAGAGCTAACTTCTGCGGATGAAGTGTTTGTTTGGCACTGGGAGCTTTCTCGGATCCAAACAACTTCAATCCACCTAGTAGTAAATAGGACTTGAAGACAACTCAAACTTGATGAAATTCGCAGCCATTGAGGCCGCTCGAGCTGAGTATTTCTTGATGTTTGTATCCGTGCCAGTAGTGTGTATCAAATAGTTCGAGTTGACGCGTTCGTTTTAATTGCAAAGGGCCAACCAGAGTAGTTGCCGCCGCAAGGCCTAACGGACGTGAACCCTCCAAGGATGGGGATGAACTAGCCGGAAATGCTCAATATGCCACTTGAATGACACCGGGGGCGGGAATGAAGCTGAATAATGCACTCTGACGGCTAGCACGCAAACTCCCCTGTCGAGTTATTATGAATCTCAGCCACGTGAGTGTCAGAGATGGACTTGGATAGTTCCGCTTCTGTGACCCTCATACCCACTCATTGTGCCAAAGGTCGACTACAAGCTTATCTTTTCAAGATTATTACGACACTGCCACTCGACCAGGTCAGCACCGGCGGATCAATTTGGCCGTCGAGCAGTTCTGGGAGCCGTCGGACTGGTGGTAAGCACACTTCTTCCGGTGCACGTTCTATTCAGATGTCTTATGAGCGATATAAGGCCTCGATTATAAGCTATTTTGTACAGTATCCAGCGGCGAATTTCTTGACAAGTTTTCTATGACGACGTCAAGTTGAGTCGTGCTGCGTAGATGGATTGTGCTGGGGTACGTAGAAAGTTTATGACTCAGGAGACTACCTGGCTTATCGATCACCAACAAATTCGAAATTTTCAGTTTCTTACTGGCTTCATATCAGTGGCGACCTCGTGTTCAAGATGCAACCCAACACTCGAGGAAGCAACAGTTATCGAAGACCGGTGACTACATTTCCGCTGAACTACTGTGTAAAAAATGGCCGAACCACATTGGCAAGCCTCGACTTTCAGAGCCGACTCCAGTGACAGCTTAATCGTACACGGCCAACGCTGCGTACAATAGACAGCGCCAAGAGCCCGAGCTCGAGCGGTCTAAGATATCCAAGAGGTTGCTGTTTGCTTGTTTGTCTACTACGAAACTTACGACGTATAGGGTGAAGTATGGGAATGCCACTGGCCGCGCCGTTCTAGCCTGTTTCAGGTCCTTGATTGTGCTTCCTGCCACGTAATGCTAGCATGGTAAGCCAAGTTAGAAGACTCCGCCACAGCATCTGCCCTTGAAATACCAGATAAATGGGCGCTGAGAAGCGAGGTTGAAGCAAATACCCTTCACTATGGCCCTGCGATTGCTCAGCTTATCACCTGAGGGTGTAACTGGCTACGGTGTTGTAGGTTTCACCGCCGCTCTCGTCGTCGTCGTCGTCACCGTAATTGCCCAATTGTCCCGGTTTTCGACCGTAAGTGTCGTCAGAGCCCGAGGTGCTTGCCATCCTCAACCTTGACACGCTCCTTAGCCTCTGGATGCGATACCTACCGTGGGATCAAGCGGCTGGTTTGGCTTGCGGTTGGCAGGCCTAAAGTTTTTGCACAATGGGATCGACATTTTGCAAGAAGGGTATGAGAAGGTAAGCCTGGCGTTCACTTCAATTCGCGCAACCGCTGACTGCGTTTCAGCACAAGAGAGCACCATTCAAGATTGCCGCATTCAACAACTGGATCGTCATTCTGAGTAGTCACCAGCACATAGAAGAATTGCGGAAGGCTCCTGACGATGTGATGTCTTTTGTGGAAGCTGTCGGTGCTGTGAGTTCCCATGCTTTCCTGGTGCGATTAATCGTCATAATTATTGAACAGGTGCTTCAATTCAAATACACATTTAGTCCTGGAGTACTCCACAATCAGTATCATATCCCGATCGTACGAACACGATTGACTCGAAGTATCAATGGATTCTATCCGGAAATCAGGAACGAAATCTCTGCTGCCCTTGATAACGTTCTAGATCTCAAGGGGGATGGTGAGCTTATTTTTATCCCTCGCACATTGTGTCATGAATTCTGGGGTATCTAGAATGGAAGAGTGTACCAGCGCTCAGCAGCGTGCAACAAGTCGTATGCAGAGCAAGTAACAGGACATTTGTCGGACTCCCGCTATGTGAAAATAGCGCCTTGCCTTTCTATCCGTGTCTGATATTGATGACTCCAGGCCGTAATCCAGACTGGATAGATCTCAATATCCAGTTCACTAGCCTTGTCGTCAAAGGAGCAGTTCTTATCAGACCACTCCCAGAGTTTTTGAAACCGTCGGTCATTTTCATTTGCCTGTTGATACTGAGGTTTTTGATCGAAATGACAGTTTAGCCATTCGGTTCTTCACAAAGATTGCTTATTGTAATGAGCGTGCAAGGAAGCTCCTTCGCCCAGTTATTGAGGAACGTCAGAAATACCTAAACGAATACGGAAAACAGTGGGCAGACAAGCCTGTTGGCAACCTCGTCTAGAGATGGGATTCCCACTCACTTTGATTTTTTAGAACGACTTTCTATCGTGGCTGATGGATGAAGCCGATGGTCCAGAGTCAACAGTAGAGTCATTGACAACCCGTATGTTAGCAGTCAACTTTACGGCGATCCGCGTGGGTTCATCATTTTCTATCCATCTATCTGAGGTTTACTAGGATTTATGGTAGACTTCTTCCACAGTACGCTCCAAATATTTTCATTTTATCCTCAAACTTGCTGAAATGATACCACTTCACAGAGCTTTACTCATGCACTCTTCTTTCTGGCGGCGAAACCTCAATATGTTCGGCCACTTCGGGAAGAAGTGGAAGCAATCGTTCGCGAGGAGGGATGGTCGAAAACTGCACTGAGCAAGATGCGCAAAGTAGATAGCTTCCTCAAGGAGTGTCAGCGTATGGAAGGTTTTAGTGGAAGTATGTGTCTCTCCACCCCTTCGATTTTTCCTTGTTAGTTACCATATTATGCGATTAGTGAGTCTATTGCGCACGGCGCTGAAAGACTTTACGTTGTCCGACGGGACGATTATTCCCAAAGGCACGATGATTGCATCACCCTCTCGTGCCATGCATTACGACGAAACCCACTATTCAGATGCGAAGACATTCAAGCCCTTCCGATTTTTTGACATGCGTCAAAAGGAGGGGGGGAGTGTGAAGCACCAATATGTCTCGACGGCGACCGAGTACTTGGCTTTCGGATATGGTCAACATGCATGGCAAGGTTTTTCTCCGGCCGTCTTGGAAAACTGTTGACGGTATTACAGCCCGGGGCGTTTCTTCACTGCGGTCGAGCTGAAGACAATGATGGCGCACATTGTGCTCATGTATGACGTCAAATTGGAAGATGGTGCGACACAACCGCAATCGCTTCATGTAGGATCAGGGATTTTGCCGGATCCAAATACAACGGTCATGTTCAGAAGGAGAATTCGCTAGTTCATCATGAGTTATTGTTTGTCGATACAAGATCCATGTTGATTTTTGCTCAATCGTGTTTTCTTCCATCTGACTGAGACGGTGAGCAGAGGGGTGTGGCACTTGCCAAGAAAATTTGAACAAGCCAACATGTTGTTGAAATACTTCTGGTATGGGGTCGAACGTTGGATATATGTATTAATGTTTTCAATATCTGGATAATATATAGTCGACGAAGCAATCGATCACAGTACTCCCGGAGTTCCTGAAACTTGAATACTTAGTCAGTTTTTGACCGCAAATTGACAGTTAAGCCACACGTTTGTTACAAAGAACCTGCAAGGAAGCTACTTGACTTCGGTACCCAAGAACGTCAGAAATACCTAAATATGTCGACTCTCGAAGAGTATTTCCGCTGAGTATCAATGCCCAGTTTTCTATGCAGAACATTGAATTAAAAGACTTTATGTTGTCGAACGAGACGGTTCGCGTTGAAGCATTCTCATTCTCCGGCGTGCGTGAAGAGGAGGGGGAGCCTCGTAGGAAGTACCAATGCCTCGACGGCGGCTGAGTACTTGGGTTTTGAACATGCATAGGATGTTCTTTCTCGCGTCTTGGGATCGTCTACGAGCAATCTTACGGGGGAAATTTGCACAGCCACGCGCATCACTTGACCAGAACTACACTGGACACCAGAGAGATGGGCTTGCTGCCACGTTACGAGCCTCTTCCCGTGGACGACGAAGGTGAACAGGATACACGTTCCAGGAAAACCCCCGGAAAGAAGCGTTTCTTCATCTATATTCTCTTCTTGGGCGCTCTCGTGTATGCTGCATTCAGTGCGGTGCGCCTTGCACGCTCCAGGGGGTTCCGTGTGACGTGCTATGGCCCGCAAAGGAACAAAATTAACTTGGCAAGCCTTCCGTCTCACTATACATTACCTTCTGGGGATCGGATCCCCTCCGTTGCGCTCGGTAGGAGGGACACTAAGCACGTAGTTTGCATGCTGAACATTCTGGTAATGTAGGTGTTTGGAAGTCCAAGCCGGGTGAAGTAGAAGACGCTGTCAAGGTAAGCATATTCGAATATCCATTATGTTTAGATACTATGCGGCACAGACAGCGCTCAGTGTAGGTTATCGACACATTGACGGAGCGTGGAGTTACGAGGCATGTGTCCCTTTTGCACGAGTCTATAAGGCATTCCTAAGGATTTGTTATTCAGAATGAGGCTGAGGTCGGGCAAGCGGTGAAGGAGAGCGGTGTGCCTCGAGAGCAACTCTGGATAACCTCCAAGGCATGTAACTATTCCCTTAATCTTTGAGGGTTTGTGTTTATCTCGTCACTTAGCTGCCGAACTCCTGTCATGCACCTGAGGACATAGAGCCTGCACTTGATGATTCGCTTTCCAAGCTTGACACGGATTATCTTGACTTGTACCTCATCCATTGGTAATTTCATATCCGAGTCTGATATCGATTTTTATTTACAATAGAGTTGCTAGGCCCCTCGCGTTCAAGAAGACCGGGCACTTTGTTCTGGACAAGGAACTTACTGCAGATCCTTATCCGACTTGGCGGAAACTCGAGGAGCTAGTTGACAAAGGCAAAATCAGAAACATTGGTATCAGCAAGTGAGTCTGCTCGCTACCTTTTAAATCCTTGCTCAAACTTTCTGTCCAGTTTTAACATTCGAAGGTTTGTTGAGGCTCATTATTGGTATCACTGCCGTGACCTGAGTGGTTGCACAGAGTCGAGAATCTGACGTCAAACCCCCTCAAGTATCAGCCAGCCGTAAACCAGGTCGAGCTTAGCTTCTGGAATCCTCAACCTGAACTCGTCAAGGTTTGTTCTACAGATTGGAAGCACTGTTTACGAACATCCCTCTCACGGCATCACCCAGTGGTCAAAGGAAAATGGCTTACTGCTAGAGGCATACTCCCCGCTTGGTGGTGACGGAATGGTCAAAGAGTCTCTGGCCGTCCCCGAGGTTGACAGGACTCTTGCTCATTCATGTGCTTGCCTTCTCATTGCGTACCTCTAGGTGAAAGAAATCGCATGCAATCTGGGGATCACCCCTGCACAAGTGATCATTTCTTGGCATGTCCAACGTGGGGTAAGTAACCACATGCAACTAATTGGACGAGTTTAACTCTCGGCCAGACAATTGTTCTTCCTAAGAGTGTGACACGTTCTCGCATAACTGAGAACCTTGAAAGTATGCTCGTTATGACTGCAAATTAGAAAGGAATGGCTGACCAACTTTCGTAGTCTTCGAACTTCCTCAAGAAGACTTTGACAGACTCGAAAATGCTGCTGCTTCACACCCGCCAAAGCGTACGCTGAATCCCAGCAAGTTTTGGAATCTCCCGTTTGACGTGTTCGACGAGGAATGAGTGGAGATGCCGAGTATTTCAATGGTGCTTACCTACTGTACATAGTACTAGGTTGATTTGTATTCTCGACCACGTGATGATACGTTTGTTTGGCAGGAGCTTTCGATCCAAACAACCACCTGCATTGTTGGCCGAAACAGGAACATTCATGTCTTTTCAACCCGAAGTTCCATGCCTTCGCTTCCCAGAAAACATCGGACTTCATCCAAATGTAACAGTCGAGGCAGCTGTAAATATGCTTGTTCGAGCCGCACAGCTATCCCTCAGTGTTCCGTATTCATACACGTTCATTGACAAGCCTGTCGGTACGCCGACACGCGATGGTCTCACAAGATCCACGCTAACATGTTTTTTGCATCTCAGAGGGCCAAGTCATCCTCATATTCCTTCCTAACCCCGCACAATTCCCCAATGACGGTATCCGCTATCAAGGCCAGGAGACACGTTACGCAGTCCAAGCATCTGGCAATCGTGTACGCGTCCCGCCCTCGTTGATCAATATCGGCTAATCCGAAGCTCCGTCTTGTCCAGGAAATCGAAGTCATGGAGATCTCATTCGGGTTCGTGCCCAACTCACAGGATACGGCCGCTTCCCGTTTCCGACGTCGATACCGCCTCCTCAAGGGCGGTCACCCGCACATTACGCTCGTACATTATATGCGTGGACAATCGATACGTGAGTCTAGGCGTACTTTTGCTTCCCGCATCATATTCTGCGTTTCAGATAAGCATCCTCACAACATTCGTATCTTTTATCGTTCGAAACACGCTGACGTGTGTGGCGACGTTTGATAAAATCATTTTTTCCTGGTTGATTCTGGCTTGTCGCGCCTTCTTTTGCATAACACCAGCGCTTTGAAACCGTGCTTGACGCGCGTGGCGACTGTATCCCGGACTTTGTGACATTTCGTATATTTTTGTTCTTTTGGCGCTAACACGCTCCGCAGAAATCGTTCCGTCGCTGTTGAACTTGCCAGTACGACAATACCCGCTCCGTCAAATCACAGAGCCTTCTGTCTATGTCATGGGCGAAAAAGCCGGGCAAAAAGTGTATCCGCCTTCCGCCGGCCCTCCGCCGCCACAAGCCCCGATAGGCATGAGCCCTCAAGGAATGGGAATGAACCAGCCGGGAATGCCCATGGCGCCACAGGGAATGAATCCGCCGGCGATCGGAATGAACGCACAGGGGATAGGTATGACGCAGCAAGCCATGCTTGCACAGCAGAATAACAACATGGAGTCGCTTGAAAGACGGCGGGAGCGTGAACGTGCGCGAGAAAGAAGCGGAAGCGCGGGCACAGTACGTCTTGATGGTTAACAGGGCTGTGCCCTTTGACTGACAGTGTCGGGTGCGTAGCAACGACCTGGTCCGCCTCGGTTAGACGACGATGACTCTGCAGGTGGGGATGAACGTTCGCTTTCTGGATGCGGGGCGTCTAATAATATTTCGTGCCTTAGATGAATTCGAGATGATATCGACGCGGACGCTCGCTCTCATGCGATATAAACGCAACCATGAACTCATGGAAGAAGTTTTCAAAAGAGCCGCCTTTGGTAAAAATTTCGATCATCGAGCGCTTTGTAGCACTCATGCCCTCATGCTGTTTCAAGGAGCTCTGGTTACACCACCGCAACCGCCGCCCGCGTATTCAATTTTTGACAAAGCCGAGCTCGATTCCAAAGTGGTGAGCACATGAGCTAAGCAATGTCATCCTGGACTAATGCGACCAACTCCTTGGTAGGCAAAGTTACAGGAGGAGGTCGAGATACTACAGGCGCAGGCCGCGGAGCGCATGGCACGGAAGTCGGCGGCGGAAGACGTATTCGTTGCCAGTGGCCATACTCCAATGGAAGAAGTAGCCTCCTAGTTGGCCATAAACCCGAAATGTTGAATATAAATTTGAATGCTTCCATTCCAACCTCCCCTTGGTCAGTCTGAAGAGTTTGACAAGGTGAGGTTGATTTGATCTGTCTCCGGTCGTTCCCGAGGACCACCGCATGGTAATTCGTGGCAGACGACTCTTCCAAGAGATGCCTGGCCATCAAAATACACCGAGAAGGCTATGTTCCCGTAAAGTGCCTATCGCGGAT
>JBBPUC010000264.1:0-29916 GCA_038094375.1 Tubosaeta aff. heterosetosa | reverse complement strand
TAGAGATGGACTCTACCGAATCAGCGAGCTGGCTACGAGCCTCGTCTGTCCGCACCCGCTTCCTCGAAGCCCTGGACACCCCAGCAGTCATAAGGGAAAGAACATACCCTATTCTAGTCCCGTTCACGCCCATCCAATGCCCCATTGAAAAAGACGAATGGCATTGCGCGATCGAAGTAGAAAACGGACTATGCGCCGGATCGATCCTCGCCGCGAGATGGGTCAAACAGACCAACAGACGAACACCCACCCAAAAGGTAGCTCACGCCATACTCACCATGGTAGACCCCCAATCGGCAAACCTCCTCATCCGTGACGGGATGTATGCCTCCAAGGAGAAGATGCACCCGCGGAAAGACAAGAAGGACCCCATACGCTGCGTCCGATGCCAAGGCTTCGGTCACCTAGCAAGAGAATGCAAAGCGTCGCACGACTCCTGCGCCCTCTGTGGGCAAGCCCACCGGACCGATGCCTGCAACAGCCCAGCGACCGCAACGTACTGCATCAACTGCAAAGAAGAAGGCCATGCAGCGAGCGACGGCCGATGCCCAATCTTCCTGAACAAATGCGCAGAGATTGACGCTAAGCACCCCGAAAATAATATGCCATACTACCCCACTGACGAACCCTGGACCCAGGTCATCCTCCCTCCAGCCCCCCCACCTATCCCCAAACCAGCGAACCGAAGCCGAGGAAACCCCAAAACCAACACGAAAGAGCTATACCAAACGACCCTCAACATGACGAACACCAACACCCGCCAAAACGACCAGAGAACAAATCCACAAACCCCCCCTAACCCATTCGCCCGAGACAGCCAACAACGACAACCCCCCCCTCCTCACAACAAACCCACAACGGAACCCAACGGAGACCGACCGCCCACCACACCCGACCAACATGACTGAAAACACCACCCAACGCACAACGCGCCTGAGGATATGGCAGCAAAACCTGAACAAATCCGACACGACCCAACACTCTCTACTCAACAACACTACGATCAATGACTTCGACATAATAGCCCTACAAGAACCCGCCATCAACAGCCTCAAACTAACAGTCACCAGCAAACGATTCACAGCAATATACCCATCGACCCACCACAAAGACGGCCGAGAGAAAACACGATCGGTGATCCTAATCTCGAGCAAACTAAATACTAACGCCTGGAAACAGATCAAATTCAACTCCCCCAATGTCACGGCGATTCAACTCACCAGAACCTACGGAAAATGCACGATACTCAACATATACAATGACTGCAAACACAACGACACGATAACACAACTTGGGGAGTATCTTGATCAGAATATACGTATGATACTCCCCTCCACTAACGATCACATGCTATGGCTAGGCGACTTCAACAGACACCACCCGCTATGGGAAGAGGAACGTAACATCCACCTACTAAACAACCAAAACCTCAACCTCGCCCAACCCCTAATCGAACTAATAGCCGAACGAGGAATGATAATGGCACTACCTAAAAACATACCAACGCTAGAAGCCCTAGCGACGAAGAACTAGACTCGCCCTGACAACACATTCTGCACGGAACACACGGCTGAGTCCATACATCGCTGCTATACTGATCCTGCAAACAGAGGACCCTGCACTGACCACGTACCCATCATCACAGAACTCGAACTCGAAACCCCAACCGTAGAAGCACGCAAAACACGAAACTTCCGCGACGTAGACTGGAAAGCCTTCAACACCAAACTAGAGACTGAGCTCCCTCACGCTTCGCTCAATGACCCAATAGTAACTGAACTAGAATTCCAGACCATGGCAGAATGAGTAACAAGAGCCATCCAAACCGCGATCGAGCAACACGTTCCCATATCAAAACCCACCCCCTACTCGAAACGATGGTGGAACCGCGACCTATCCAACATGCGCAAAGAGACGAACCACCTAGCAGCCCGAGCCTTCGACCTCCGCGCAAACCCGGACCACCCCATCCACGAACAACACCACCGCCAACGCAACGACTATGCAGAAGCCATCAAAGACACGAAAAAACAACACTGGATCGACTGGCTAGAAAACATAAACAGCGACGAAATATGGATAGCCAACAAATACCTAAACGCCGAACCAACCGACTGCGGCCCCTCTCGCATACCAACCCTACAAATCAAAAACGAAGACGGGACTACACACGAGGCATCAACCAACGAAGAGAAAAGTAGAGCTCTGGCTGCGTCCCTTTTTCCCCGCCCCCCCTCTACATCGTCAGTACCTAACGACTTCATTTACCCAGAACCCACCCCAGAGATCGAGGAAATCACACCAAATCAAGTCGAACGAGCAATCAAGAACCTTAGCCCCATGAAAGCGCCAGGCCCAGACGGCATCCTCAACATCATCCTCCAACGTTGCTCCGCTCACCTAGTTCCCCACCTAACACGACTCTTCAAGGCAGTCTTTCTCCTCAAGACATATTACAACCCATGGAAAGAGTCTACAACAGTAATACTACGCAAACCAGGCAAGCCGGACTACTCAGTGACCAAAGCGTATCGTCCCATCGCTCTCCTTAACACCGTGGGAAAACTACTCACAGCTATAGTCGCAGATCAGCTCTCATACACCCTCGAACACCACCGCCTGCTGCCAACAACCCACTTCGGCGGCCGACCAGGCCGCTCCACCACCGACTCACTTCACCTCCTCGAAGCAACCATCAAAAACGCATGGCGTAGCCGCAAAGTCGTATCAGCACTATTCCTCGACATCGAAGGAGCCTTCTCCAACACGGTCACGGACAGGCTACTACACAACATGAGAAAACATCAAATCCCGCACTCGCTCATCGACTTCACCGAACGCATGCTAAGAAACAGGAAGACAAGACTCTTGTTCGACGGCTACCTATCCGACTGGCTCACAATCACAAACGGAATCGGACAAGGAGACCCACTATCCATGATCCTATATATCATCTACAACTCTGACCTGATCGAGATAGCACGAAACAAAACCGAACTGACGCTTGCATTCGTAGACGACACAGCATTCCTCGCGATCGGCAACAACTTCCATGAAACACACATCATCCTAGCAAACATGCTAGAACGCGACGGAGGAGGATTTGACTGGTCATCCGCGCACAACTCACGGTTTGAAACATCAAAATTCGCTCTCATTGACTTCTCAGCATGCAATACTAAAGAACGTCCCCCCCTCACAGTGCGTAACGTAACAATCGAACCCACAAACTCCCACAAATTCCTGGGCGTCATCCTCGACAAGAACCTAAGATGGAACAAACAGATAGCCCACGCCATCGCAAAAGGAACGGCGTATACCATGCAAATGAGATGCATCGCAAGATCGGCAAACGGCATACCAATCAAGCTCGCAAGACAACTATACATGACGGTAGCCCTACCAAAAATGCTATACGCAATCGATTTGTGGTTTAACCCCATCTACGCACACGACACTGACGAAACCAACAGAGGATCAATCGGAACAACAAAACGATTAGAGAAAGTTCAATGCATCGCCGCCATCTCAATAACGGGCGCCCTACGATCAACAGCAACAGACGTAACCGAAGCACACGCCAAACTCCAACCAATAGCCCAGCGAGCACAACTACTCTGCCACCGAGCGACAATCCGAATGGCGGCACACCCAAGATCGCACCCACTCCACCCACTAATAAGAAGAGCAGCCAAAATACAAGTCAAACGCCACCGATCCTCGCTCCACAACCTAACAGCATGCTTCAGAATCAACCCTGGTAAGATTGAAACGCTCGCCCCCGGAAGCCGACAAAAACCGACCGACCTGCTCCCCTACCGAACCCACATCGCTCCGAACAAGGAAACATCCATAAAAGAACACCACAAGGTAACGGAAGGTACTAAAGTATACAGCGACGGTTCCGGAACGGAAGGCAACATTGGCGCAGCGGCGGTAATCAACGTAGGCACGAACCGTCAGCAATACCTAAGATTCCATCTCGGCCCAGTAAACGAACACACAGTATTCGAAGCGGAAGCAGTCGGATTACTACTAGCAGCTGAGCTCCTCTTAACCCAACAGGAAATCACAAAACCAATAACAATCTTCGCAGATAACCAAGCCGCAATCAAATCCGGCGAACTCCCGTACACCAAACCGGGAAGATACCTAATCCGCGAGTTCACCAAAGCCATCACCGAAGTCCAGAAAAAACACAACCTCGATACAAACGACATACGCCTACAATGGATAGCAGGCCACAAGAGTATCACCGGTAACGAAAAAGCGGACGAAGAGGCCAAGAAAGCGGCACGTGACCCGAACTCATCAAGCCCGAAAAACATACTACCGACATACCTACGACGGAAAACCCTCCCCCAAAGCATCCCAGCGCTCATTCAGGCAGAGAAAGCAAAGGAAACGAAGAGATGGCAAAAGGCCTGGTCCAAATCACCGCGGTTCCCTTTCATATCCAAAATCGACCAAAAACTACTGACGGGCTCATTCCTACAGATCGCAGCCGGACTAACCAGACGCCAAACCACGGTTCTAATATGGCTTCGCAGCAGACACTGTCCCCTCAACCACCATCTCCACAGAATAAACCGGGCCCAAACCCCAAACTGCGACAACTGCCCAGGAGAGCGAGAAGACGTACGACACTTCCTCTTATTATGCCCCAAATACCGAAGACAACGCGCCCAAATGATGCGAAGTATACGACAAAGAAACGTCACCATCCCCGACTTGCTAGCAAACAGCGAGAACGTCCCAAAGCTGCTGAATTACGTCAACACCACGAAACGCTTCCACAGCATCCTAGGTGATGTATCAAACCCACGCAAATAATCCAACTGAGACACACTACAGCCGACCCGACGAAATAAAAGCTTGAAAGGAGAGACCCACCCCAAACACCTGCAGTGAGCTCGCCACACCAGCCCGCTCAACCAACAAAATTACTTATCGACGGAGGAAAGGCGACCGCTAGGCAGCGCCATAGGGCTATAAGCCGGAAGAAGGAAAGAGAGACGGAGTTCATAGTACGACAAGGGCTACCCACCCGACCAGTTCGCCACGACCAACACAAACAGTGGCCCATTCACCGTACCCCAAACTCACAACCCTTTCTTTCTCTTCTAGCCGCATCCCTATTCCGACCGTACCCGATCAACCCGAGACTCCGTGCTCGGGAAGATTCGAGTAAATGATACCTATCGCAACGCCAGCAGAAATAAAACACCGCGCAAGTTATCACCACAGTGGACGCTGATTCGGGGCCTAGTGCACCTAAAACTGCCGGAGGGAACGGCGGGACTGACGGGGGCCTTAAGCCTGGCCGTCAGGGCATTTGCGGGGCCAGGGATGCGGCGGGGCACAGGTGCCCCTTTACTACCAAGCGATGTAATGTCCAACATAGGGTAGATCACCCCAAAGGACACTAATGGATTCAAAAAAAAAAAAAATTATTAGCATGTAGAAAATAAAAGACTTTATACATACCTGCAGGTTAAGACCATAGTTTGACTTGTGGATAAAATAGACATCTCTATTTAGGCCTGGCTTTGTGAAAAGTACCACAATAGTTCCATCATACATCACCTAGCCATCTCACTAGCTTCCCTGAAATCCAATCTGATCATCAATCCAATGTTTCTCTGCCTCCTTTTCTTCAGTGGTAGACAAGCAGACAAAGATGTCATAGATGGACTCATTTGCTTCAAAGTATCTCTCTGTAAACAGTACTACTAAACTCTCCAATATACCAGTAATTTGGGCAATATCCTCCAAGGAGGCCCCATTTCCATAGCATCCCATATAATAGAGGGTAACTGCAAGTTGCTTTTGAACAGGAGTTTGTCTATTGTTTGAGTTGTTGTAAAAGATAGGGTGTTTTTGAATGAGGTCAAGCAAGATTTCAAAGAAAGTGGGAGAGATACAGAGCATATTTGTGAATTGATGATGATCAGCTTCATTTTGAGCATACTGTCATGCAATATGCAGTGAGTCAACTTTTGGACCCTGAAGATAGTGTGTTTGATAAATAGCAAGAATAGTGCTGATATCAAGATGAAAGAGCTGTGCAGTTTCAGGTTGCATGAGAGTTTGCATAGTCATATAGACCAGATACATAGCAAGGTACTGCTAATGTAGTGTCTGATGAGCCATGATCAAGAGTAATAGATCTCGCACAGATAAAAACATGAATTTTGGATGCGCGCACAATCATTACATAAGATACCATATTTGGACTAAAGAGGTGCGACATGCTCGGTGCGTCGTGCGGTGCAGATTCGCCCCAACTTTGAGTCGGGCTAATGATCCGAATAAGCAGCCAGGACAAAGAATGAGGCAATGTAAGTCACACGATCGCTCTAGCCCCCTCTAACATGCCCTTGCCGTACCCAAACAACGACCTCTCTGCTGAGCATGATGCTCATAAGTGGTGTACAGTGGCTGCGTCTCTCGACACCGTTTCCATACCACCGACGCTCAGGTTGTGGTCTTACCACTGTCCAAACCCGGGTTGCTCCGGCGCAGCACAGACTTTGGCGTTCGAATTCTCACCCATGTCGCTCGGGGGGGACGTGTACAGCCATCACCGCCCCTCCCCCAAGTAGCCGTAGAAGAGCCCGCGCGTACCTCGCTCGCGTTTTGGCAGCGCTCTACTACCCCTTGCCACGTCGCTGTGTCGCAGCGTGTACGAAACCGGGACGTGATTTGGTTGAGACCACCGCTATCCGCTCCTTTCCACCGATGGGTATCTCCGCAGCCGGTTTGGGTGGCCGCCAGAAAGGCACGGGTGCCCGCTCGAGTTATCGCGGGAATGTTACGTTCGCATGCGACGCGCTTCATGTTGATACATATTACAGTGACGACTTGGCACGCAGCCGGCGTGCACCGTTGACGAGGACTCGAGGCGCACATGAGCCAAGCGACGCCCCATGTGCAAACTGTCCATCTCCGCAGCCCCCCTCCCGCGTTACCGTTACCGACCCCATTTAGGGGACCCCCGATGGTATTGCTACGTGTGACGACGTGTGTTCTGGACGGGTACCTTGGCTTGTCGTGGCGTTGTCAGCCCACGGATGGCACCTCGCCGAGTGTCTCACAACGGCCTTGTCGATCGAGCGGCCCGCAGTGGTGATACGATCGGACGAGACCGCATGTGTCAGCGTCCTCGCCAAGCGCCACGATCGGAGCCCCTAAGTATGGGCCCATCGAACAGCCGAATACGGACCCACATCCACTTGCACCACGGATGCGTCATTCCGAATTACAGAACGTGGCAATATCGATCGATCGAGCGAGGCTCGCGCATGCGGACGGTTCATCCAGTCTTATGCGGAGTCGACTCGACTTGGGATAATGGTTTTTCGCAATCGCTCGTTCGTGCCCTCGAGACCAGGATTATTTTCTTTCCAACGATTCTGCTCGTTGAGACAAGTCAGTCGGTGCCAACCGATTGCCTCGGACGATCGATCGACATTTCGATCATTCCGTGCGATGCTTATACAACATGATCGAGCTTTGTCATCTTGGCAAACGGGACCGAGTAAGTGGGCTTATGTCAGAGTACCGCCCCAGTGACAAGTGCATCGCCTGCAAGTCAAGTGAATCAAGGTACAAAGTACTATTCTATAAATAATAATGGATGATATGTGATAGCGTGTACAAATGATGTGTGGAGCAAAACCAGTACACCCGGGAATAAATATGAATATAGATTAAATGACGCGCAGCTTCTCGAGGTGGTTCATCAGGATACCCTCGCGCACGCCAGCCAGGACGGCCTGGGTTGCTTTCGTATCCTGAAACAAGTGTGTCAAAACCGCATGGGACAGTGGGACACTACGTACGATGGCTGACGTTTCGTGACAGAAAAATGTTCGTTGCTTGGGAGACAGCCGCTTCTAGACAGGCGTATCATCAGCACGTGCACGCGGGAAAACGGAAGAAGCCGTACATGGTATGCGCGGAACTTGTCGCGAAAGTCTGTGACAAGGTGAGCAGGAAGCACGCGAATGAACGGGTAGCTCACATTTTACGACGTGTTCTGTGTCGTTTGTGGAGTTGTAGGTCGGTACGTATGTCTGTACGCGTACGCCTGCTTTGAGGGTCGACTCGAGAATGTCCATCTTGTTTAAAAAGAGAATGATGTTGGCGCGTCCAAGGAGGCGACTTGAGCAGACCTCCTTCCACAGGCCAATAGAATCTTCCTGTGGGGTATGTGAGGAAAGAGGAGTCGAGGGAGTGTGCGAGAACGCACCAGTCTGTTGACCTTTTTATCTTCGTCGAGCATCTGGTTGAATGAAAGAGGAGCAAGGAATATGAGGGCTTGGACTAGACATGGTCATGAGACGGCAGTCGAAAGAGAGGAAGACGACAAACCGTCATCGAAATAGGGCACCCACTGATGCCTTGATCCGCGGCTACCGCCAACGTCATAAAGGTACCACTCTGAACCTAGGTGGAATAAGAAAGGGATGAGCAAAGGGGCAAAGGAGACAGACCGTTGTCCTCCGCGAAACGATGTTCTTCTACACCATATGTTCTCAGTCTAGCTCGTACAATGTCGTCTACGAGAGAGGTCAGCGAGGAGGATAGATCAGGAACGGGCAGCGGACCGATGCCGGGAGTCCACCCTGGTTTTCCGATGCGTAAGACGTCGTTGAGAAAGAAACCGGCGCTATGTTCCAAGTAGACGCCTCTACGCTTGAGGAGCGCTTGTACAGCAGGGTCTGTCCAGAGAGCATGGATATCGGACGCGAGTGCCTCCAAGAGGGGGGTTGGGTCCGATGGATGGCGCCGTGTGCTGCGGGTGAAGGGTCTTGCAGACACGGAGGGGTCGATTGCCAGTGAACGGTCGGGATATTGAGATGCGTCGGAGGAACTGCGGAGGCTGCCGGTGACGCGCTCCAAGATGGACTTCCATGCACCGCCGGCACGGACACATATTTCGCCGTTGCCGTAAAGAAAGCCTTTGATGGAGTCGTCGCGGGTGCCCGAGGCCCATTTCGTCCAGCCGGTGGAGGAGGGGAGAGGGTGAGAGGGGACGTCAGAGTCCGGGTGGAGCTGGCGTGCGAGTTTTGTCTCTGTGCTGAGGAGGGGGAGGAGACGGAGACGGAGGGCAGAGTGAGCCTGGGTCAGAGGGGGGTCGTCGAAGGAGTGGGAGGGACGCCGAGAAAAGACGGAGCGGCCGCTGGAGGGGCTGGAAGGGAGAGGGGCTGTGCTGTCGAGCTCGTCTTCGATGATGGCGAGGAGTTTCTTGACAGAGCTGTGCTGGATGAGCCTGGCAATGTGCGGATGGAAAAAGAACAGACCCGATGAGATTCAGCTGGATGACGATCTTCCAAATTGGAATCTCGCGAATGAAGTAGTTTGGACAAAACGCGAGCTGAAAGTCTGTGGGGGCGATGAGCGCGGACAGTGCGAGGAGAACTGCAAGTACTTCTGAGCATCGTGGACTTGCCAGACTCGGCCTGACCTGCGAGACTGTCAGCTGAGCCATCTCGGCGGTGGAAGACGCACCGAGAAGGAGAACCTTGATCGCCTTTTTTCGTTTCTCGTGCAGCTTCCTAGCGAGTTCGATCCCATCGTCGATTTCCTTGGATATCCGTGCTGCCTCCTGCTGGCATGCGATGCGTTCCCGTCTCTCCTGGGGGGACTCGGACGGGGACGGTCTGAAGGTCGCTGACCACGAGTCGTCCTCAGAGATCATGACTGGGGGGCGACTTGTCTCCGAGAGGTTATTAAAGAGAACGCAATCGCCTAATTAGTCTTTGCGATCGAGATCTCCCTTTGCAAATTGAAATCAAACTCCGAGGAACTCGTCGTCATCTATTTTCCAGCAGAATCAGCAAAGTTCCCCAGACGTGTACATGATAACGCCACTGATGGCTCTTAAGCCTTGCCAGTCAGTCAATATATCATGTACAGCCTGATACATGGAATGAATGCACAGGTGTGCTGTGCTGGAAAAAGGGACTCGGCATCCAGACGGTTAATCGTACGGAATCTATCATGGACACCGACGTACTGGATCTTATCACATCCCTGATCATAAACTCGAATCCAACCACCTAATTTCGCGGGACTCGCTCAACGCTTGCAAACTGATCTTTTGATTGTCTTTCCAGTGCTTCCTTTAGCCTGTTTGGGCGGTTAGGAATCAGTCCTGGCCAGAGGCAGTGTGCATCTCGACATCCCTGGTTCCTTATCCTTACACGTCCCGTTGGGTTATCCTGGCGGACCACCGGTCCGGGCGCGACTCGCCTATTTACTCGCTAGAAGCCAGCATGTTTATTTTTTTATGCTTCCGGGGCCCAACTACGCACGTGCATCAACTAGAGGCTGCCGTGACTCCCTTCATACAGGGCTGGCCTGGGCACCGTCCTATGATTCGGTTCAAGAATTTCGGCTAGCGTACCATCTGCTGGAGGTGTCGCTGGAGGTGTCATGTCTCAGGTTTATTTCGCGGACCCAATCGGACGGTCAAGGTCGTCACTCTCCGTCAAATGTAGCCTCTGTTCCCCAAGCAGGTGCCTTTGTCCGGTGCCTCAGTGACGAGCACACCCATCTCAGGTAGAGTCTGTGCGCTGACGTGGACACTACGGAACGGCATGGAGGGCGATGGACCCTTGTCCGGTTTACGCGCGTGTTTTCCATCAGTGCTGTATCGCTTCGCGACACGGTGAAACGCGTTCCCCTGACTGTATCAGATACTTACCACGGTCGTCTTGGCATCGGTACTATTTACGGTGGACGGGACTATCGGGCATCTCTGCCGTAGCGTCTGCATCTGCGTACGAGTGTACTCCAGAAGATGTGTATGGGCGGATCACGCGCTTGTTTCAGATCATGGTCGTCCTGATTTGCGTACTTTGTCCACCGCACCAGATCGGCGGTCCGTTGTGACTGATTCTCTTGCTTCTCGTCGGTGTTTAGGCTGCACGTGTAAGTTCCTTTGGGGCTTTAGCGCGTTCCCCTGGCCTCGTGTCTCTCAGGATTCCTGATGGTCAAGGTAATTTTTTTTTCGACTTGCGCAAACTCCGAAACGCTTCCAGGAAATCGCCGCATTGGCTGGCATCCAAGGGTCGCCAGATACCACCCAAGACCTAAACGATTTACCCTTGATGACATGGCGGAGATTGAGGCCGCGATCAACCAAGAACACGAGGCACATCACGGGTTTGGACTCAGCGCAGGGAAAGAGTAGCCTTGCATGCCCTCCTCTTGCAGCAATGGAGCGACAAGACTTTTATCGCGTATTCTGCACCACAGCTCGCTGAGCGTCGACTTCCATTCCGTTTGGGTGCCCCTCTCGTCATGCCTGTGTAGACCGGGTGTTTCAGAACGACCAACTCTCCGCTGGCCTTGGGATCGTCAAAGTGATAGCGACGACGATATTTGTGCTCGGCCGCAAGCCATCGCTGTTCGTCTCTGCACTCGGTATGAGTATCCGATCCTATTATCCTCAAGACGCACCCAGTCGTAGCCTCTGGCCAGGCTGTCCCTCCGCCCGCATAAAGCTATAGCCGTGATGTCACAGATTTACGTCTGCTTTTATCCCGTGATGGGGGCCTTTCTTGTCACCGTCGTAGATGCATTTCTAAAGCACACGCGGCAGTGAGGTCTGGACGCGACTGCGAGACCATGGTTGCTATGAATCAGAGAGTGATCAGTATCAATCTGAATTTCCCAAGAATAGCAAGACCACTTACTGCCTATGAATAAGAGAGAATCAGGGAGTGATCAGCATCAGTCTGAATTCCCCAATAACAGTCAGACCACTTACTGCCTATGAATAAGAGTGAATTAGGGAATGATCAGCACCACTTACATCCTATGAATAAAAGTGAATTAGAGAGTGATCAATACCAGTCTAAATTCCCCAATAATGGTCAGACCACCACCAGCTATAAATGAGATTGAATCAGGGAGTGATCGGCACCAATCTGAATTCCGTAATAGTAGTCAGACCACTTACATCCTATGAATGAGAGAAATTCAGGGTTCACTCCGTGATCAGCACCAACCTGAATTTTCCAATGACAGTCAGACCACTTACTGCATATGCATGCAGTATGAACCATGCAAGGATCAATACAAATGAAATACCCAAAGTAACGTCTCTACGGAACCCTAAAAGGTGTTAAGTGGCTTGCCACTCAAGGCTGAATGGGTAACACATCCTACCGACGCACCTCGTCCGACACGTTCGCGAAGCGATACCACACCGTCACCTTCCCCACGTTGAAATCCGCACGCCTGACAGAGCACTCGCCACGCACGAGATGAGGCAACTAGTCCATGTCATCTGCCCACGTCTGGGCGTAGGAACCTTATAAGTGGCAGACCACAATCTATCCTGTGGAGGGCATTTGAAACCACTGCGGTTTCATCTCGTCGGGTCTGTCACGGTGTGATCGTCAATAACAGGAGGTAGACACACAGAGGGCTACGCACTCACTCGGCACCCCGGTGTACGATCGCGCCGCGTAGATCCAAATGTCGAACGCATAGTCGACGCAGGACACAGCGAAGAGTAGGGTACCGGCGTACACGAGGGGTGCGTTGATCCCGGTCTCCCCGTGCGCAGTGGTTGGCGTTGGTCCTGGAAGCGTGGGACGTAGCACCTGGAGCTTGCGCAGGTGGGTGTTTCGCCTGGTTCGCTCTTGTCCAAAAAGCCCTGCTCCCCGCAAGAACGCGTGGCCGGACAAGGACTTACAGACTCGACCAATACCACGTTTTCTGAATCCGGGCGGCAGCCGGGGACGATGTCGTCGTCGCCAAAGTGTTGGAATAGTCCATAAATAAGCGAACTAGCCAACGTTACTTTGCAGACCCACGATTATATCCACCACACGATCCCATCCAAGTTCTTCTCTTCAAACACGCTCGATCTCAGCGCCCGATTGGGAAGCGACACCATATCCGCCTCGCCCGCTTTCGAAGGCGGACTCGGTAGCGGCGACAAGATAGATCAGCTAGTCACTCGGACATGAAGCATCGCGAGAGCATCCGCGTCGGAGAGCAAGGCAATATCGCCGCTGAGGCTGCATCCATAGAAAAGCGTCGCACTCCACATCTTCGAGTCCTCGGCGGACAAAAACTTGGATTTGCTCTCCACACAAGAGGCGCGGCGGATGAAGAGGACGCGCGCGAATGCGGACATTTGCGCAAGAGATGAGACGCGAGCGAGGCGATGGGAGAGGATCCCAGGATAGCCTCGGAGATCGCCAAGGATTCTGTGGCCTCCTTGACCGTTGTGGAAACAAGCACGGGGTGCTGGTAAGCTGGTATCTCGAGTGACTCTGCTAATCCGTATAGCCCGCTCCCGTCTGCGAGCCAAGGGCCGCCATTGGCAAGGGGACCGCCTCAAACGCAACATCCGTTGAGTGGACTCCCGCCTCTGCAACACGGACCTCCTTAGGGTGGTCCGAGTGGTCCAAGTGCACCCTCTTCTCCGGCGCCTCCTCCAAACGGTCCGCCACCACCAAAATACCATGTGTGACTCGTTTGCCTCTCAAAGCTATGCTTCGTTGCTGAGTGTCGTTTTCATTTAGCACCTGGTGATCATACGCACATCCCAGAGTTAGTGCTACCGGTGTACGTATTTCGTCCTTTTTCGTTCAAAAAGATGACAAATTCGGTGATCTTATACCTTAGCCTCATCAAAAGCGCAAGGCTGACGACCTCGAATGGCGTCTGAATCTGTTGTTTGACGCGCTCAGCTATGAGGTACTTTCCAAGCCTGTCGTGGACCAGCTGATCGTGTTCGTTCAAGGTGCGCTGGCGCTCTTTAAGCGGGATTGGCTGACTAGAGCAAATGAAATGCTTTCTTAAATGCACCGTACTCCGGACTTATCCCTCCCTGGTCAAGCGAGCAAATGACAGTCACTCACTGGTAATAATAGAAGGCGCGCCTGCGATCCCTTCCTTCATCCACATCGCCAGACTAGACGATGGACCCTTTCATTAGTCAGTTAAGTGAAAAAAAAATCATTTTACGTCCCCAGATCCTAGTCTCGAGACTCACTATGCAGTTCAGCCTCTCTCCCTAGACGATGGCTACTTACACTCCCATTTCTACGCGTCCTCATCGCCCCTGTAGCCTTTGTAACGAGCCTTGGGTCTACTCCTAGATCGCCCTACAACATTGTGCAGAGTGATCCAGGTTCCTGCCGGACACCTTCTGATCGATGTTGCACAGTTCGCCTCAACCACTGGGCGATCTTCATCCCTACCTCGACCCGGCGTGATGTTGGTAACTATTACGAGATTGTGGCAGCCTCCGAGAGGGGTACTGTTTACAGAACGTTGTGCACAATCACCGCCATACCTGGGAAAGCGAGAGGGTACCACCTAGTCGGCTACGTCACGCCGGAATATTTGGAGGCACTCGAGTTCATTTTGCGCTTATTCCTTTGAGGCAGGGGAGGTCCGACTGGACGTGGGTGGTCGAAGCGTTACAAGGATTGAATGACCCGTACATGTATGCGATCCGGATGGACTATGGACGGTTGCTAACGAATGGAATCTGTAGAGGCGGCTTGGAATGTAGGAGATGCCTAAGTTATAATATTCCTAGAACAGATAAGTTCGAGAGTATGATCAATTCCATGTGTATTGTATCATGCTTTTGTATGCTCGTCGCACGGTGTCAATAAGTATGTGGTGCTTCTTACGAGATATGTATACAGTTTTGACTTCCAGCGAGCGCCATCCAATCCAACGGACATACTAGGCTCGTGTCTAATATCGTGTACTTCATAGGAGGCAACAACGTAAACCTAGTCAACTGAGACAAAATATCCTGCAACCTACGGGCTCATCTCCACTGGCAATACTTCTCGGCCTTGAGGCGCCCGAAAGTAGTCCCTCAACAGTTCCGTGCGAATGCTATAATTTGGCATGAAATCAGTGATAAGTTCAAGCGCATCGGAAGAATCTCAGAAACAATGTAATCCGTCATGAAAGGTCGGACATATGCTTGTATATAATAGACATCCTCGAGATGAAGCTTATGAAGAAAGCATGCTCACCTCGGATAGTTTAGTTTACAAGTACAAGCTTAAGAGTACCTGTGGAACTTGGTGAGTCAGGCGAACCAGCAGACCAAAAAAAATTTCAGCTGGTGATGCATGTTCGAGTAAGGGATCATTGGAGACCGTCACCGGCTCGAGAATGGAATTCATCATCACAAAAAAGAGCTTGGAATGAAACTCACCATGCCTGTGCGCTGTCGAAGTTGCATTTCGGAGATTGGTTTATGTGCTGACAATTTCAGCTCCGCTTCTGTCGGGGTTTGAGCACGAAAGACCAAGTCAACTTTCCTGTTCACCTTTCTTAGACTATCGACTAGCATGGTGAGTGATTTTCTAGCTTGGTTGTGCGCACCGTTGTGTGCTACCGCTCTATGATGAATTGTTTCAATCAGTTCTGCTTCCGAAGGAGAGAAATCTCTGGTGGACAACCTTTACCAAAACTCTCAAACCTGATTCTTTTTTTTTGTTGTATCAGCACGAGCCTGTTCTGATATTATGCATAGATCTCACCTCAACCTGTTGGGCGATATCTTTTCATGGGTAAGTACGTTCAAAGCTATCCTCTGTTTTTTTGTAAGATGAAAACAAAGTTTATCCATTCTTTGAGCTACTCGGTCGTTGTGCTCCTGCGTGTGCCACTCTTGACTGAGTCATGCACAACTTGACCCGTATTGGGATTGGTTTTGCTGGTACCGTAGGACGTTGCATGTCGAGCTGCATGAAACCCTGGCTATTCTGATATCCAAATGACCAAGGATTCGAGGACTTGAGCTGATGTTATGATTTCTATAGGAATACATTTAATTGTAGTATTCGGAAATAAGTTCTCTGCAGAATGGGATGAGCATCGGTCGTCGCAATCCTCAAGGAATCGTCAACTCTATATGATCTGGTCAATCGCGTACATTATTCTATGTGCAGTGAATAGGCGAGCTCAAAATATTCTGTTGATGACACCCTGTAACGTTCAGGTGTGTTTCATCTCCATAAATTAGTGGTCCCAGTCAACTCCTTTGTAGATGGTCAGGACAGAATGGCCATTCCAAAACCAATTTCCAGACCAATGTCGTTCGCAGGGGTCGCGACTACTAACCAGCCATGGTGTGCATCATCGGCCCCAGATACTGAAGACTAGCACAGTCACGGCCCCAGTACTTATCGCATTTGACTTGTCTTGATGTCCACTTTATCGCTGTATGCCAACGAACGAATTGATGTGGTAGTTGAACTGTTCGGAATGCCAGTAACCGTAGTGAAAACAGAGTAAACTCATGCCACTCCGATTTGGACCAAGTCGCCTCCTCCATGCTTTCCGTGCACGGGGACCCGGTTCCGTCTCTGTTTCCATACACTACCGCTGCCATCCTTCAAGCAACACTGTGCGCCAAACCACAGCGCCAGGCTCAAAGATGGGGAAAAACAAGAAACACACTATCCCTGACGAATCACACCTTGCTCTTCCCCCTCATCCCACCGCAGGGACGTTTCCAATCGTTGACACACACACACACCTCCTCACAACATTTTCCGCTTACAAGAATAAATACCCAGCTGGACGATATGATACAGTCTGGGATTTCGCCCGGGGGTTGTATAACGGACGGAACATTAAAGCTATCGTAGACGTGTGGTGCGAAGCGCCCGTACAGCGCGCATGGAAGGAGGTGGCCGATTCAGCGCTGAGCCCGCAAGACAGGGAGACCAATTGGGGTGGTATCGAGTACTGGTTCGTGATGGGTAAGTCGTGCACTGTCCTGTTGTGTTCAGATCCAGACGTGGCTGACTTGAGGCATTCCTTCGTGTCCGCAGGCGTTCATCCGTGCGTCGGTTCACCTACCTTCCAATATCATGGACGCATGTGAACGGGTCCCTTTATTTTCTTCTAGTCACGACGCCCGGCTGTATGACGACGCAGTGGAACAATCGATGTAAGTTATGTCTCATACGTTGTCGTGAGGTCGGACTTAACCCTGCCTCAGCCTTGAAGCCATGGCCCATCCACGATGTGTAGGATGGGGCGAGATTGGGCTCGATTATCACTACGATAACTCACCACGGCAGCTGCAGCAACGGGTCTTCGCGAGACAACTTCGTCAGGCGGTCAAGCTCGGAAAGCCGCTCACGATACATACCCGAGAAGCAGAGGAAGATACGGAACGGATACTGAAACGAGAGGTACCCGCAGATCATAAGGTGTGTTCTTGTTAACACTTCCTACTTTGTTTTTGGTTGAAGAGTGCAACGACGCTGACATCGTTGCCTCTCCGCGTAGATCCACGTCCACTGCTTCACCGACTCCCCCGATTTTGCACGACGGCTCCTAGACCATTTTCCTAACCTCTTTATCGGCATCACGGGTGTCATTTCCTATTCGACAAACCTCAACACCACTGCGCTTGTGCGTCAATTGGCAGAGACGGGCCAGGATGGGCTGCGCATCCTGCTCGAGACGGACGCACCCTTCATGGTCCCTTCAAATATTTATGGGACGCTTCCGGGAGTCAAGGGGAGGCTGCCGCTCTGCCATTCGGCGATGATTCCCTGGATTGCTGATTTCACTGCAGGCGTCATTGACGGTGCGCCCAGGACAGTCGATGTGATGCGACAAGCGAACCGGAATGCACGGTCAGTATACGGTATCGATATATCCTAGTGTCTATGAATGAATGCTGGGGCGAGCGATGTCAATCTTGGATCTGAGGCTTTATCACGGAATATATCCCACTCTGCCATATCCTTTGGACGTGTGGCGTACAGGAACCAGACGACAGTGCACCTCGTGTGCGTTACTCCCTAATCAAGACCAAGTCTAAACAGTACCAGTGAGGATTTTGATCTTTGCGGGTCATGCTAGAGATGCCATACAACATCTCAAGGATGTCACGCAGAAACCCGGAGAAAGGCGATTGTGCGCAGTTGATCGACAAGGATCGTAGCCCAGGGTTGCCTTGGGTGTTCGGTATTTTTACAACGTACTTTTTGCTCCTTATCTTGACTCTAAGCGCATGTCTGGGTCCAATTGGTGTCTTCCGCCATTTAAACGTCTCGTCAAGGAGCCGTTAACCAACGCCGCGGTTTTCACTGGCGTAAACCGCGGAACGCATCAGAGCACAACGGACGTAACCCAGAACTCGGTGAGGGTGGACGAAGTATGTCATCCACGACCGAAGGGTAAATAGTTGATGGTCATCGAATCACCGTGTCGGTGAGCACGGCATTAGCAGAGTTTTAATCGGACTAGCAATGGCTACCTGGCAATACCCACCCAAAAGTCCCGACAAAGTCTGAACCTTCGACCAGGACAATAAAGTGCGACAAGGAGAGTCAAAGCACTAGTAGGAAAAAGAGTAATGTGGCCAGCCGCTGAGCGCTGGCGTATCTTCAAAGTTACTGTAACTGTAAAAAGAAAAAGGCAACATAAAAAAACAAGACTCATAGATGTTCTCTAACATGATTACATGTCGTGACCTTTCTGCTCACATTAATATTCTACGTATCTGTGTATCGTAGTGGGTTCTTAGTTGATTCCGATACAGTTGCATGTATTCGACGCAGGCAAGGTCCTAGGCCTTGCCACTTTGTGCCAAGTCCAAAACAACGCCGCACGCATTTTGCTGACGCGGCTTTCCGTAAAAAAAATCGTACTAGTGGGAAGCAAAGGTCCCCGAGGAGGAAGAAGGCGGAGAGCCGATAGCATAACCGGAAAAGTCAAACGGTGGAATCGCCATGGAGAAGAGACCGGGGGAGCCATAGCCCATCGGGAGACTCGCCATGGTGGAAAATGGGTCGGTAAAACTCGTGTCGACCGCGAATCGCTCCAGTTCTGCCAGTTCTTGTAGGTTGAGCCCAGGATCGCTGGCACCAGGTACGAAAGCCTGTCACGTGTGAGCGATCAGTGGGTGAAATAGGAAAGATGGACATACGGGTTTATTGTCGAAAAAGGCCAAGCCTGGCATTGGGTAGCAATCAAGGCTATGATTCAAGTCGGGAAGAAGATACGCAGGATCCAGGAGTGACGGGTCGATCCTCGGTAAACCGAGCCAGTCAAGGCCATGCGACGACGCCATTGGATTGAGCGGCGCGGGAGTCTGGGCCGGAGCCACTGGCTCGACAACGGGCGGTTGTACGACTGAGTGATACATGATAGTTCGACTTGGGCGGCGCTGTATGTCGTCTTGGGTGACGAGAGTGGGAATCCATTCGTCCAATGGAGAATGCGACGGCACTGGAGCAGCGCCGACGGGGGGACAAGATGAAGAGCGTCTTCGAGGTATATTAGGCTGTGGATAAGGCCGTTGGCGTTCTACCTGACGGCGCAGTTTATGCTGCTCTGTGGGGGAGCCCATTCGAGACGCCTGGTGCGCGGGGCTATCTTCCGGATCATTCTTGGTCTTCTTTGTTTTTGGGCCACCGTGAGTGGGGGCGTACTTGTAGTTGGGATATAATTTAGCGTGCTGGGCCTTTTCTTGAGCAGCGAGCTCGATCCATGGCCTCTTTTGTGCTGCAGTCATTTCGCGCCATAGGTCTCCAGCAATGCGGGAGATGTTTGTGTCTTCTAGGTCTGACCTTGGCATCATCCTCCGCTGATGAACGAGGTCACAACGGAAGAGGATAAATGGATTGCGAGGACGAGGAACATGGCTACGACCGTTGACGAGGCGCGTGGCTTTGAGTTGTGCGACGCCAGACGAACCAGGCAGGGGGAGTGGTTTCGTAGCTCCACGAATCGGCGCTGTGGCAGAAAGCTCTGGTAATTCTAGAGTCCCACTAAAAAGAAAACACGGAGGAACTGTAATGTTGTCCGCGCATAACGTTGGTGTACTCTGCGCGAGCTCGCTTGCGGCACGCTGACAGGCGAGGGGAGAACGGATGCGACGACGCGAGAGAAAAATATCGCAGGTATCGTCGAGGCTTCTTCTCTTGGTCATGGTGTGGTGAAAGTGAAGGAGAGAGATGCTAGGCGCATTCAAATGGGGTGGTCCTTTGTGACGCTGAGCCTAGGTGCGAACATCTCCAAGGGGGCATTCGTGAAAGCTACAGGATGCTGGAAAGTGACAGCACAAAGGGGCCTACCAACCTGGGGCGATCTTTACAGATCTATGAGTGACAGGCGACGAGGGGATGGTTCGCTGAGTCGTATGTTTTTCAGTCCGCCCAATTGTCGTCCTGATTTAGGCGGTCGCCTAAACACCCCTTTGATGAACAAGGACCTTCGGTGGGCCAATTGCCATCGCCAAGGGGCTTTTCCGAGGCGAATGCTGACATTAGAGCGTAACATTGACCCAGACCACCAATCGCACGACGGCATCGTGGTCCGAGGTCACCAGACTATACCAAATACCAACCTGGGCGTATATTATATGGGCCGAAACTTTGAATTTTTTTCTTCGGCATGGATTCTCGGCAACATACACCGCTTAATCCAAATGTTTCCGAAGAAATTCTACAAAAATGACCTGTTCCATGGTTAGTGGTGGTAGTTTGGTGTAAAGTCAGATAAGATGGCCGATAAGATTATCGTGAGATGAAATCAGTTTTTTTTTTCCTTCCGATCGTTGAATCGGAACCACGAGATGTCTCTTCTATCTCATCCTTCAATTCGCGGTACGGCCAGGTATTCATAAACACACGCGACAACTGATGTCTTGTAGACGGTTGGTTTCATGAAATCTCATCGCAATGGCCGGGACAAGCGATGACGCTCAAGGTCAACAAAATCCTCCACGTAGAAAAATCTCTGTACCAAGATGTCCTCGTGTTTGAATCTGAAACATACGGTAACGTCTTGGTTCTCGATGGTGTCGTACAGTGCACCGAACGCGACGAATTCTCGTACGTAGCTGGCTCCATGACTACATTGTCGCTACCGACGCGTATGTAATAGGTACCAAGAATTGATCGCACATCTCCCTCTTGCAAGCCACCCCAACCCCAAAAAAGTGCTCGTCATCGGAGGTGGCGACGGCGGCGTCGTCCGGGAGGTCTTGAAACACGATTCTGTGGAGGAAATCGTCCTTTGCGACATTGACGAGGTGTGACAACACCGCGCCCCCAGATCGCTATATCCTTGATCTCGATCTACAGGCCGTTATCCGGGTCGCCAAGCTATACCTTCCGCACATGTCCTCTCTTTTGCGGTCTCCCCGCGTCAAAGTCTTTATCGGAGACGGATTTAAATTCCTCGGAGAAAACGAAGCGACCTACGATGTCATCATCACCGACTCGTCCGATCCTGTTGGACCCGCAGAATCTCTCTTCCAAAAGCCGTACTTTCAGCTACTTCACGATGCGTTAACACCAGGTGGCCACATTTCCACCCAGGCTGAATGCCTTTGGCTTCATTTGCCCCTCATCTCCCAGCTGCGCAACATGACCCGTGAGATCTTCCCTGTCTCGAAATATGCCTTTACCACTGTTCCGACATATCCCTCTGGACAAATCGGGTTCATCGTGTGCTCAAAGGAGAAAGGTAGGGATGTTACGGAACCAGTTCGAACAGTCAAGGATACGCTGTACTACAACGAGCAGGTCCATCGCAGTGCCTTTGTTCTTCCCGAGTTTGCCCGTGTGATTCTCAACGAGGGAAGGGACGTTCGGCCACTCTTTGGCAGGAGTGCTCTGGCCGCACAAGCAGATGGGAAAAAGACGCGTAAAATTCTTCTTCTTGGATCTGGTTTCGTGGCACGTCCCTGTGCGGAATACGTGGTCCGTGACCCGTCCAACAAGCTGGTCGTTGGTTAGTATCCTCTTGAGGTCGCATGACGGGAGCTAATCGACCCTCAGCATGCCGCACGCTGAGTAGTGCGAAGACTCTGGTTGAGGGTCTTCCAAACGCCGATGCCATCTCGCTTGACGTCAACTCGACGGCAGAGCTTGAGGCACGGGTGGCTGCGCATGATGTCGTTATTTCCCTGATCCCGTATACCTATCATGCCCAAGTCATCAAAGCCGCTATCAAGGGACGCACACATGTTGTGACAACGAGTTATGTCTCCCCTGCGATGAAAGAGCTTGAGGAGGAGGTCAAGACTGCCGGGATTGTGGTGATGAATGAGATTGGGCTTGACCCGGGTATTGATCATCTTTACGCCGTCAAGACGATCTCAGAAGTGCACGAAAAGGGTGGAAAGGTATGGCAAATCAAGACCCCTTGAAAACGAACGATGCTGACGATATGGATAGATCAAGCATTTCTTGTCCTACTGTGGCGGGTTGCCTGCGCCGGAATCCTCTGGAAATCCGTTGGGATACAAGTTCTCCTGGTCATCTCGGGGTGTTCTCCTGGCATTGCTGAACTCGGCTTCATACCTTTCTAAAGGAAAGAAACTTGACATCAAAGGCAGCGACCTCATGCACTACGCCAAGCCATACTATATTTCCCCTGCGTTCGCGTTCGTGGCGTACCCGAATCGCAATTCCGTTCCATTCCGCGAGTTCTATAACATTCCGGAGGCAGAGACCATCGTTCGCGGGACTTTGCGCTACCAAGGATTCCCCGAATTTATCAAAGCATTGGTTGACTTGGGTTTCCTTGATGCGACAGAGAAGGAATGGCTAACCGCAAGCCTTACGTGGGCAGAGGTGACTCAGAAGGCAATTGGTGCCAATGACGCGTCCGAGAGGTAAATAATCATGCACCCTGTGCATGGTTTTACTTAAAATCCCGCAGCGCGCTCGTATCCCACATCAAGAGTGTATGCAAGTTCCCCGATGAAAGCGAGAGTACTCGCATTATATCCGGGCTGCGGTGGATTGGACTATTCTCGGCTGAGAAAGTTGTTCCGAGAGGAAATAACTTGCTAGATACGCTTTGTGCGCAACTGGAGGGACTGATGAAGTACGAGCAAGGGGAACGCGACCTGGTCATGCTCCAACACAAGTTTGTCGTGGAGTGGGCTGACGGAACAGAGGTAAGGATCGACTGTTGCGAATAGCGCGCGTTGACAACGAGACTAGCAAACGCTAACGTCGACGCTGGAGCGGTACGGCCAGCCATTTGGCCACTCGGCGATGGCGATTACTGTTGGTCTCCCGTGTGGAATTGCTACGCAGCTTGTTCTGGACGGTGTGATCAATACTCCGGGTGTTCTTGTGCCCTACACCAAGGAGATTTCCGAGCCCATCCGAGCGGTTTTAGAGAAAGAGGGTGTTGGTTTAGTCGAGCGTGTGTTGTAGTTGAAACTATTCAAGTACCATATCAAGGCTTTGCTCTCGTCCACATGGAACCGCGCCAATCCGCAGACGACCAGTACATCTCAGAAACATCTGATCTTCAAGCCGAAACTGAGTCGATTCTACTCAAACATCTCCCACTCGATCCAGCGTCGCCGCCGCCGCTACAGCGTCAGCAACATCTCCAATTCCTCGTCCGAAATTTCTCGCAAGGCTTCCCATCGCGGTACATCAGCCAAGATGCGAGTCAGCCGTGGTTGATTTACTGGACACTCCAAAGCTTTTGTGCGCTCGGAGTCGTCCTCGACCCTGATAACAAGCAACGGTGAGCCAGCCTTTTCGGTCTCACTTGCCTTGTATGACCGCTCGCTCGCCAGCGTGATCGACAAGATTCTGGCGTGGCAGCACCCAGAGGGCGGCTTTGGCGGTGGACCTGGTCAAGCAGCTCATCTCCTGCCCACCTACGCTGCCATCTGTGCGCTCGCAATCGCTGGTAGACCAGGTCCGAGCGGCGGCTGGGACCAGATCGACAGGTGCGCCCATGTCTCGTCTCTTCCTTTGCTAACCCCGGATCTCGTAGAGCAAAACTCTACGCCTTCTTCATGTCGCTGAAGCAGCCCGACGGCTCGTTTCTCGTCGCTCACGATGCCGAGGTCGACGTCCGGTAATGCTTACTCCTTTAGATGCGTCTCGTCTCACCTCGAGCACAGCGGGACGTACTGCCTCCTCGTCGTTGCGCACCTCTTGGATCTACTTACGCCCGAGCTGCTCGCGGGCACCCCAGGGTTCGTCGCGTCCTGCCAGACGTACGAGGGCGGATTCGCATCTGCCTCGCAGCCGTACTACACCATCCAGGAAGGGGCGCGCGTCCTCGCCGACGTGCGCCCGGCCCTCGGCGAGGCGCACGGGGGATACACCTTTTGTGCCCTCGCCTCGTGGATCATGGTGCAGCCCTATCTAGCACTCTCCCGGCCTCAACCACCCCCGTCGATCGACTACCGGCGTCTGCTGAGGTGGCTTGTGTACATGCAGGGCGCAGAGATCGAGCTCGGTGGGTTTCGCGGGCGGACGAACAAGCTTGTCGATGGGTGTTATTCGTGGTGGGTCGGCGGGTGTTTTACATTGTTGGCGTCGCTCGGCGTGGGTGGTACACATTCACACGACGGTGCTTCTCATGCCAGCGCCAATGGCCACGAGCACACGTGGGATGACGTCGATGGTGAGTTCCTCGTGGCGGGCTGGATGTGTGCTGATGGAGATACAGAGTCGCTCTGGAACAAGGCGGCACTGCAGGGTTACATCTTGTGTGCGGCGCAGCACCCCGCTGCGGGTCTGCGGGACAAACCACCCAAGTACCGCTTCCCGCATGTAATACGCCGACGCGACTGATGCGGACATGGACAGGGCCCCGGACGCGTATCACACGCTGTATTGCCTCGCTGGACTTTCCTCCGCCCAGCACTGCGTTAATCCGTTGCCCAGTCGACGTACCCAGATCGACGACGCGTGGCGGGAGACCAGTGACGTCTCTTCTACCTTTTAAACATGAATACTAACATGAGAGCAGATTCGCCAAACGAGTCGCTTCGTAGGTCATCATTTCTGGACGCGCTCGCGTGGACTGAAGAAGAGGGGGTATCAAATATCCTTGGAGGTTCGGTGAACCGGGTGGTACGTTGGCTCGATATCATTTGTGTTTGGGCTGACACTGTTCAGAACGCTACTCATCCGTTGTTCAACCTCACTATCACTCACACGGAAGGTATCATGTCGCATTTTTACCAACAAACCATCCCAAAACACCAAGGATAATATATAAGGTAGCATGTATGATTGGATAGTCACGCGGTCCTAACTCGAACCATGTACGACAACTGAAACAAAGTGGTAACGCGAAGAAATAAATATGCACACGATTCAGTCAGTGCAGGTCATGCAATGACGCACGAATCTCTCGTGGTCTTGGTGTCTGCCTTGTCCATCAAGAGACGATTGCGCATCCGCAGGTCTTCGACCTCTTGCTGCAATGCGCGCGACCGCTCCTCCTCCTCTCGTCTGAGCTGGATCAGCGCCGGAAGTAGGCTCTCGACGGTCTGCCACGCAAGACAGCGGAGCTGGAGCGGATACCGCACCAAGGATGGCAAGAGTCGGTCCTGCTCGCACCCAAACTCTGTCCAGGTGATACCCATCTCAAGGGTACACTGCGGAGGGCATATCCGGCTCAGGAACATGGCGACCGCACGCGTGTCACGCAGCGCGGACGTACCAACTGAGAGCGTCTGCAGTGCACAGAACGGCTCGGGTGGGGTTTGCGCGGGTAGGTCCTCGGTCCCATTCGCGTCCAGGTACAGCCCGAGATGGCGGAGACGCGGGCAGTGCGTTGCAAAGGGCAAGAGCGCACGCAGGTCGAGCATGGGCGCGCCAAAGATGAAGAGCGGTTCTGCGTTGAGCATGAGGTATTCGAGGTGTGGCCATTGGCAAGCCAGAGTGTCGATCTCGTCGAGGGTGATCCGGAGGGGATACTTGTGCACGAGTTCAAACGTGCACAGTGCCGGAAAGGCAAGGATGGGTTTGATGGTGTCGTATGAGAGCTGTTGGTCCGCGGGGAGATCCGAGGGGAGGACTTTGTGGTAGAGCTGTAGATTGAGTTTGGACAAGAGCCGACATTGCTGGGAAAGCGTGGTGAGAAAGGTGTGGACTTCGGCGGGCGTGTGGTCCGTGTACGCGTTGACGTAGAGCGTGGTGATGCGAATGGGGGCGAAACTGGCGCAAAAGAATCGGTCGAGATCATCTACTCTGGCGGATAGGTTGAGCTCTTGGAGACACGGGAAGGCGCCTTCCTTGAGGATGGGGTTAAAGGACGCCATGTTGTTTGGGTCACCGAATCCGAATTTGAGGTCTTGGGTGAAATCTACGACAGTGATGTTACTGGCCCGAGAGAGTTTCTCGATGACTGTGGATGTGTAGTGGAATTCTGGAAGCACTATCGACTTGAGATCCGGTAGGTTTTCAAGGAGGATGCGAAGCTCTTCGTCTATGGGTTTACCGGGGAAGGTGACGTAGAGGGTGAGGGATTGGAGATGAGGTGCACGCGCGCACAAATCGGTATAAAAATCAGGACGAGGATGAAGTTGGGAGGGCGCAGTGACAGTCAGGTGTTTGAGACGAGGATGGAGGAACAACATGCAGCGTTCCATGTGGTTGGGGGTGGAATAAAGCCACTCGAGGGTGTGCATGTTGGGCAGAATGTCCAGAGACGTTCGCGTTCTCGCCACGTCGTCGAGCACGGGGCATATGTCAAAGTTGTACTTGGCGGGTTGGAACTTGAGCGATCGAACGCGCGAGGCGTACTTTTCGAATCTGGTCCAATCTCTGGCCTCTGGAGGTGCCTCAAAACACTGTGGCACGATGAGCGGTGGACTGAAGACGCAGAGATGACTGACATATTCAAACAAGTCTTCCTGGCGGGATATCGGCTTGAGCAGACGGAAGAGCTGGATGAGGTCGTCGACGTCCCTCCAGACGACGTCGAGTGCTGTCTGCGACCATCGCTTGCAGACACACGCGTTGGCGACATTCGCGTTTCTGTCGAGGAAATTAAAGACGATATCGAGCAGTTCGGGGATGAACAAGACGCGGTGCGCGTCGGCCATGTTTGTTGTCCGCGTGAGAGCAACGCGACAGATTGTCACCGGACATAAACCCCGCTTTGTCCGACTACACCACCCAGTAAGTTCATGTGAACACAACGAACCGATGTGAGCATTGGCCGCCGAGCAAAGCGGCTCACGAAACTTGATCTTACATAAAAATGATGGAACCTTTTGCATTTTCTAGGTATTCACTGTCAGGGACAACTCCCATGGAGGTCGTCTGCTGCTATTTATTCCAGACCCGCCAGAAAAAGATAGTGGCGTATCTACACCGGCCCACATGGTAGGTTTCCGCCCGTATAGGTTCTGCGCTACCCTTCACATAGTTCTTACTCTCATGCCGTCGCAAATCCGGTATACACCATGTGCAATCGCACGTTCATGTGCATTCTGCATCATGGTATTCATGTAGCCACAGGCACGCCCGTTACGAACATATGATTTAAATTGGGCCCAACCCAGCCTCGCCTAATTGTGCCACCATGTCCTACCCTCCAGCGGCTGTCGAAGCCCACGACCCTCGTGTTCACATTCAAGAAGACAACGACATCGCTGGTCCAGAGCACTTTGTTCTTGACGATGGCCTGGCTCCCAACTTTGAGACATACCTCTACTATGCTGAAGAACAACGCGACAAGGAAGCCATCGAAGCCCGTCGAGAAGGACACCGTCCCCCGACTGGCTGGTGGAGCGAACTATTCGGTCTGAACAGAGGCGTTCCTGACAGCGTCTCCGTTACTTCCATAGAGGAGAAAAAGAACGACTCTGTCGAGACCGGCGTTATCGCCGTCACGCCTGCCGAGTATCGTGCTGCTTCTAGCTCTCTTAGGACTGCCACCTGGGGCACGATCTTTTATTTGATCACCACCGGTACGACAGTACTCTTTGTTTGGCGTTCACTCTTCTCATTGACGCACCAGATATCCTCGGTCCGTACTCGGCACCTTATGCTTTCACCGCCGTGGGATATGGCCCCGGCGTGGCTTGTTTCGTCGCTTTTGGTGTCATGGCTGCCTACAGCGGGTTTCTTCTCTGGCACATGTTCTTGAAATTGGATTCGGAAAGGTTCCCTCTCAAGTCTTTTGGTGATCTTGGTTATCGTATCTATGGCAGTTGGTTCCGCATCTGTATGTCTCCGACGTCCTCCACATGCACACGTCACTGACGATCCTGCAGTATGCAACGTTTTGCAGAGTTTACAACTCATCGTCAACGTTGGTCTCATCATTCTCGGAAATGGTATGGGTCTATCACAAATGGACAAGTTCAGGGTATTTCACACCTTTACTACTCCAAAGTATCACGCAATGATCACAAAACCAGCTTTGCTTTACTGTCGGTAATGTCATCTGGATGGTTCTTGGTCAGTCATGTTCGTGCTTTTTGCGCAACCATGAATTCACATACCTCTTTAGGAATGGGCCTGGGTCAAATCAGAACACTGAAAAACTTTGGTTTCGTTGCTCACCTTTCCATTTGGCTCAACATCCTCACGCTGGTTATAACGATGGCTACTGTTGCGCACAGTGCGCCCAACTACACTGCGGCCGAGGCTCTCTTTGGTGTTCCTTTCGGCCCAGTACAAACTGTAGCCATCAACACGCAGCCTTGGGAGCCCCAGCTTAATGGTATCATGCAGATCGTGTTTTCTTACGGTGGCGCGTAAGTCTGCACCTACCGTAGCTCAAGTGTGATCTGAAGTTTTTCCTAGAATGATCTTCGTCGAATTCATGGCTGAGATGCGTCGACCAATGGACTTTTGGAAGGGCATGGCCTACGCTCAAGTGTTCATCACCATCGTGTATATGTTCTTTGGATTGTTCGTCTACTCGTACCAGGGCCAATTCGTCATCAACGTGAGCATTTTGTTTGCTTCATCCGTCGAGACATAGCTGACTTTTTTTTCCAATCAGCCCGCTAACCAGGGTATCTCCATTTATGGTCTGCAGACTGCGACGAATGCAATCTCTCTCACCGCAGGCCTTATCGCCGCCGCGTTGTACGGAAACATTGGCGTCAAAGTCATCTATCAAAACATCCTCATTGAGCTTTTCCATGCACCACCTTTGACGGCTACTACCGGAAAATACCTTTTTTCTGTTTGTGTGATCATATACTGGTCACTCGCTTACGTCGTTGGCTCCGCGATCCCGCAATTCACCAATTTGTCGGCCCTCATCGCTGCCCTCTGCATCTTCCGTACGATCTCTCCCGGTGTGCTGAACCCGCGCTGACGCATTTTCTGGTAGAATTTTCATATACCTTCCCGCCGTTTATGATTCTTGGCTACCTGGTGCAATTCGATGCGCTCTCGGGCGACCGTCCCTATGACGTCCACAATCCCCGCGCGTCTAGAGTCGACACCTGGTGGGACAGCTCCAGATGGATCCGTGGCTGTACGTGTCCATGATCCATCTCACTTCATAGCGTTGACTTACGCTCTGCAGTCCGGAAGCATTTGGTGTTCAACCTCTGGAATTTACTGCTGACCGTGGCGTGTGTGGCGACCGCGGTGCTAGCATCATACGGCTCAATCGAATCCATCATTACGGATTTCCAGAGTAACCCTTCGGCCACGTCGTTTAGTTGCCATTCTCCTCTTCAAATAAGTTCATAGATCCGATCAAACGCGTTGGGTTGACTTGTGATATGTGGTGTAATAGCAGCGAAATGAACATACTTATCGACAGTACGGAGCAATGTATCATATCCTCTGGGCAAAATGGTGGACGAATTTGACGGAAAAAAATATCTGCACAGCGTAGGTCCAAGTGCATATTTCAGGAGCTGCAAGCCTCATTGGCAGATAACACGTGTAATTATGGGGTGTTTGGCCTTTACTTAAATACGATACCCGTTCATCACCGCCCGTGGGCTCAGCCTGATTGTGCCTTGCTTTGGAATGGTATAGATAACCTCTTCTTTGCGGCCGTATTTATAGCGTGAGGGCGCATGAAATGGTCCCGAGCAACTTGAGCGTCCAGCTGACGAGTGATGTCATTGTTTGGGTACTGGCAGTCTTGTTCGTAGTCCACCCCAACAGAGCGTGGTCCAGT
>JBBPUC010000263.1:0-29976 GCA_038094375.1 Tubosaeta aff. heterosetosa | reverse complement strand
TTCCGAGATCACCGCTGGGTTCACGTCGCGTGCCACGGTGCGCAGCACGCGACCAAGCCGTTTGACTCATGGTTCGCCATGGGCGACGGGAAGCTCACCTTGATGCGGATCATCCAGGAGCGCTATACCAACTCGGAGTTTGCCTTCCTTTCGGCGTGCCATACGGCGGTGGGGGACGCGTCGACGCCAGACGAGGTGCTTCATCTTGCGGCGGGGATGCAGTTTGCGGGGTTCAATGGGGTGATCGGGACGTTATGGCGAGTGGACGATTCGATTGCGCATCAGGTGGTGACTCGGTTTTACAAGGAGATGTTCGGTCGACCGGACATTGGTTTCGAGCATGCGGCCGAGGCACTGAACACGGCGGCGTTGGAGACTGCTGATGAAATATCGTTGGAGAAGCGGATTGTATTCGTTCATATTGGAATTTGAGGTGTTTGCCGATTGATGTGGGTTGCTTTACTTCTTTTACCGCCGCAGCTCATACATACTGGTGCATACCTAAGATATGAACTCTCCAGCACTGTACCCAAACTATCCTGTGCGAGGTGAGATCCTACCTTTTTTGCTCCATGTTTCCCTCGCTATGCACCTTCTTTTTTCTTGGTAACCCTTGTACCTGTTCATCACGTTTTCGGGCTGTCTTCGTTTTTAATCCGTACGCTCGCGCCACAAATTGATCACGAAAGTGAGCTGGTTCATTACGAATGTATTAGTACTCTACAACCTGCCAACAATGTAATCATGTTTTTAGGCGAATAGAGGTGTGTACGTAGCACTCTAATAAATTTGCTTAGGAATCGGGTCTTCTGCTCCACTAGCCGGGGGGCGCACCCGAACGCCTGCGTTCGGTCGTAGGCTCGTAGTTAGTAACATCGGCACCACATCGCCAAAAATACAAAGAGGGGACGCAACGGCCGTCGAACCATCGAACCTACTGCTTCGATGCTGCCATCCCGAGCCACTTCGGAAAACAATGCATGCGGAATATATGCATTGCATCACATCAGTCGGGGACGGACAATCGTCCTCTGGCATCTTGCACGTGGGAGATGTGCACCCTTCATTAGTATGGCAAGCGACAGATGCCACGGACGCGTTCGTCGTCTTGATCGCAACGTCATTGGGCAACGGTACTCTAGTGTTTGATGTAGGCTTTGATTGCGATGGCGCATTAAGCGTGTCCCTGGTGGAAAGTGTGTGTTTGTGCGGGTGATTCGTCACCTAGCGAGTACTAAGACGCTGAACATTTCCCAGAGGGCTGTAAGGGCAAACGTAGGCCCTTGCACGTTTATAACTTGTGCAAGGATGAACATTACTGGAACAATGATGATAAATGACAAAAGACGAGAGGGCTAGACAAACTCACGGGCATGTTGGAATAGCCATCGAAAAGCCGAATGTGGCTGGCTCCGGTGACGGCGTCGATGGTCGGCTGCATGGCTTTGAAGCTTGAAGTGCGGAACACATTTTCCTATGCGACAGTCGTGTGAGAGGCAAAGGACGCGTTAGTTATCGTCGTCCATAACATCGTCCGGAGGAAGTGTGAATGCCTGAGCAAGCACCTTTGCCGGGCCGACCAGGCCTTCATAATAGTGGAACAGGGCGAAGCGTATGCCAGCCAATCTACTGGCTTCAAAGAAGAAGAAAAAAGGACTACGTTCATCAACACTGAAGCTTGAAGGCCAAAGGAACGGCATACCGATCTGTGGTAGGGAACTTTGTAGAATATGCGTGCTTGACCTAGTCTGGTGACCTCATAGACAGGCTGGTCACCAGACTATGCTTGATCATCAAAGACCAATTGTTCATTCGCGTGTAGGTATACCCTGAGTTCAAGCGGCTCTGGATCGGGAGAGTCGATAACCACTGAGCGGCTAAACCCTGTAGCTCGCCAGAGTTGCATTTTAATCTTAATTACAACAAATTTCTGGGCGAAGAAAAGGTAATTTAAGGTGTTTCAGGAAGAACAGGAAGAACATACAACTCGAGCGAACTATCAGACCACCTTGACAATATGCACATGACGCTCTCCATCCGGGGCTATAACAGATTCCACGTTCCAAGCCGAGGCGAAATCTTACTCCCACACGGCTCGTTGTGTATGTTTTCGATGTCGAAAACAAAGTCGTGTGACACGAATGGTCTGCCTAATTCGTATACGAAGAGGAACAGACCGAGTGTCAGCCCTGGCGGCGCGGCTGGCACCGATCGCGAAACGCAAGTATGCGCGATCCAAGGCTCCCTTGTCCAAACTATGACGATACTATTCAATGCCAGGGCTCATAATCAGAAAAACCTACTTACATCCCGGGCCGTTCATGGAAAGCTTGGGTCGTGTTCCCCTTATGTAAGTTCTATCCGTGCATCAAAAGAGCGAAACCAAAGACAGCAAGCTCACCTCACACGACAGCCGAAATGGAAACCTGCAGATGCACAAAGACAGCCCACCATTACCAAAGCTCGCTGCGCTAGGAACGACAGTGTGCTGAGAAGAAAAAAAAGAAAGAAATGGCGATGCCTGGCCTTCTTTTATACTTGCCAGAACGCCAGCCGCATTCCAAATCACGACTAGGTTCGGCGGCAAATGCAAATAAGTATCCTATTCTAGAGTCGAGTGACGGATACCATGCTCGAACAAAGTCTTACCGCACCCTCCATGAACCACCTTCAGAAGAACATGCCTTCTTCTCATAAGCTCGTGATCGTGAAGAAACTGGCCCGAAACATCGACTTTGCCAGCTTGAAAGACAAATCCATTGAGGAAATGTATGGCTGATACTTCACGGATAAGCCTGGAAATTTCCAATGTCGACCCACCAGTTCCGGAGACAAAAATATGATATTAGCATTATGAAACAAAGATGGATCTTGGCTGACACTGACATCGATGGGACCTCGTGGTATGTTGCTGCGGTGTAGTGTATAGATGAGCCATCGGTACCAGTCGATGCCTCGGCTTTACCATAATGCACCAACTAGTCTAATTCCTGTGTTTCCATGACATACTGGGCAGACGCGAGACGTGAAAGGACCTGAAACAGAATCCAGTGCAATTTCTATTTGCGTACGAAGGTGACCACGGGTAATCAATTTAACTGTCTCAACCCCGCTGATGGGAATCCCAAATGGAGCGCACTGAACGAACGGGGATACCTGCCTGCTCTCAGGATCGGCAAGATGGACACGTTTAATTATTCTGTACTCGGCCTTCGTATCATGACGGCTCGTTCTAAGACGTGGCAATGAAGATTGAGTGTCTCACCACTGTGAGATCATAAACTTGCCTCGACCCGGGTTTGGGTTTGGATGATGAAAAGGACTCACCACTGTTGCATATGCTGAGTTGATCTGCGCATGTCCCCCGCGTCTATTTTCCTTTGCGAATGGCCAGTCATGAAGCAGCAGCCATCATCATGGTGTACTGTGGGCTCGGTGTTGAGTCAAAGAGTTAAACAGGAAACACGACACTCGCTTCAGGTACTGAACGGTGACCTCGTCATGTGCCAATCAGTCGTTCCAGTGGCAAGATACGTGAAACTCAAGTACTGTATGATACATCATATCACGAATTTGCAGTGCATCCGGAGGGTTTAGTAAGTGGAAACGGCCGCTGCCAAGTCCGGATGGCCCCGAGTCGGGTGTCAGACTGTACGTCTCTCGAGTTTCGGGCCCGTCGACGCGTGTAAATTTTACTTTCAGCCGCGAGGACGATAATTAGTGACCTGATCGTTTGTCAGAACACCGCATAATTTTGACAGGTTTTTCCGAGACCAATATCGTGCCGCCATATGAATACATGTGGCAATACTGCGTGTCCCGCAAGCAGGGCGGTGTGCACCTCACGACCATCAATACTTGTTAATACCTGCCCTCGAAAGGTTTTGACGCTGCGGCGTACTACCTTTTCATCAGATTCTCCACTTGGAGCCACACCCACATGGTACACGCGTCTATCTCAACTGAATCTAACAAACCAGCTTGAGAGTGAAACATATCCGGCGCGTTCGGACCATGGCTTGCCGCAAACCAACTACCGAAGATATGATTGAGGAAATCGCCAATGTCCACAAGTGTAGAGATCCAAAGAGTGTCAGGAAATAGATATGTAAATGCTGGACTATATGCTATCGACCGAAACACTAACACGTACTATATCATACAATACAATGATATGAATGATGAAGGTTGGTAGTAGTGCATAAAAGACGGGCCATAAAACGCATGGTAATCATGCAAGAAGATGATGCTCATAATCAAGCGTGACCAGCAGCCGATCTGGTATGGTTGAATTGCAAAATGATGGGGAACGCAGCGTAAACCTATTTCACCGAATCTTTAGATTCCTTAACTCCTTTTGTACATCGCGAATGTTGGAGCGATTCCATTCGCCTACCCACTCCGACCCGGACTTCGAATGCGAGTGTGCAGATGGGACACTGCTGGGGCATATATGCACGAAGTCGTCAGGTATGGCATGAACAGACCAAGAGCGTCTTCTTTGATAACGATCCGGAGTGTGCGTGGGGAGTTTTGGAGCAGAGTCAGTGGTGAAGACGAGTTCGATGGGAACCTTCTCGCCAAGATGACGCGCAAGTTTAGCCATTCGCTTTCTCCGAATCGCAGCAAGGTCAGGTATAGGAGTTGTAGGGGTAGGGGGGGTTGTGCGAGGGGATGGTAGTGGCGATGGAAGACGATCGCTGGTGGGCGAGACTGGGACCGTATTCAGATGCAGGTAGAGTGGGGGTGGCCTAATACGGGGGCGGCTTTTTGGAGTGTTGGATAAACCTGCAGGATGTGTCGGCTGCGACTGGGCGCTTAGCGCAGCTGGCGCACTGTGGGGTATGCTGATGGAGGACACGGACGGAGAAGGAGGTTGTGACGAAATTGTAGATGAGGTTATAGATGTCGAGCTAGTTTGTTTGTGTGTAAAAACTGAACCCTGGCGTTTCAACGTCCTGGAAGCTGCCTTGCCAAAGGGAAGAATTGTAAAGGACATGTCGTTTTCCAAAAGATATGGCGTAGTTCCCAGAACGGCGCCAAGCTTCCTCGTGGAGCGCAGGAGACGGGTACGCTGCTGCGAATTGAGGAGGTTGGAAGTGGGGGGAAGGTGGGGATAAACAGACAACGCTGTTGAAGACATGCCAGACGTCTTGTGCAGAAAAAGAGGGAGAAACAAGGAATGAAGAAAGGGGTACTGGTGGGCGTAAAATAGCTGAGCAACCGGAGGTAATAAAAGGGGGTATGTAGGAAGCGACGGAATGCGAGACAATAACCCAATCAACTTGTACCCTAAATGGAAGTGTTACGTAACATTGCGAACGAAGTCCCAAAACGACAGTTGCCTGGTTCCTCAAGGAGTGGCCATATGTGTTGGCCCGTCTGGTTACGGAAATATCAGTCGCAGAAATTGCACCAGGCATGCCAAGTACGCCGTTCGGGTACTGTGTCATGACTGTCACTGGGTAAGTACTCATAATGCAGGACCGTGCTGTGAGGGTCGGAGGTCACCCTATCCTTCCCAAATTGCCGACGGACCCAGCAGCTCAAAGGAAACACATCTTCTACAATGGAAACGTTCCCGAGCTATGTTGGCTTCACACTGCATGATGCAAGCTGCATACCGAGTCACATGAAACAGAGGTGACACTTCCGAATCGGAGAGACACGCTCCGAAGCTGTCAGTCACTCATAATGTACTTTGCACCTTTCGTCAGGATTTGTACATCGCCCAACAGGATTTCCCCATAAGTTACTTTAGAACCATGGCGTTACCTCGTCTTCGGCCCTTTGGGTGGCCACCTACCCCACTATTTGTCATGACGATTCCTACTCGCATTCCCAATACTTAGCCGTTGGCATTGGCAGCTTAGATCAACATGCTATGAACGCGGCCGCGAACGTACGTCCAATGCCCATCCGTATTGACGCTCCAAAGAGCCGCGCCCATACGTACATAGCACCGCGCCTTCTCCACGTTTGATTAATACTTCACGTCGTGGCTTCCCTGCCATATAATTGAACGTGACAAGCCAAGCTTCCATTTACCCGCGGTTCGCATTCATTCTTTTTGCTCGGTTTCTACGGTCCTTCATCAAGTCGCTCTTTACCCTGATTTCAATTCGTCGCCATGTTCAGACCCCCCGGTCTTGCACTGTGGTCCGCCAGCATATGCTTACTCTTAGCCCCGATCGTTTTCGGTCTTGGTTCGTCTTGTTCGGCACCATCAACTTCTGGTCTAGCTGCTCCGGACGAGCCATACTGGCTAGAGAACATCAAGCACCAAGGAACCTCCGCGTTCAATCCCGATAAATCTTACAAAGTCTTTCGCAACGTCAAAGATTTCGGCGCGAAAGGTGATGGTGTGACCGACGACACCGCTGCCATCAAGTTCGACGCTTGACTCCCATCAAAGTTACTTTCACTGATCCCGCTTTCTAGTGCTGCAATGTCCCAAGGGCATCGCTGTGGTCAAGGATGTCAATCCTCGACGTGAGTGCTCTTTCTCTTGCCATCCTTCGCTTACAATTCATCCCAGCCTTACGCCCGCAATTGTCTACTTGCCACCCGGGTATGGACAGTGTGCTGCTTGTATGGCCTTTTGCTGATGCGGTTTATAGGAAATATTTGGTGTCCTCTGCCATCAATGCGTACTACTATACCCAAATTATTGGCGACGCGAAAACACCACCAACCCTCCTCGCGTCCTCAAATTTCTCCGGCCTTGCCGTCATCGGTAAGTGCTGTGGCGCTCTTCGGCAGTTCCTTTCTTACGTTCCTTGGAGATGCCGACCCTTATATCCCTAATGGCGGTGGCGCCCAATGGTATATCAATCAAGACAATTTGTATGTCAAATTGACGGAGTGGGCGGTTGTTCCGATTGACGCATCGCCTCATTCAGTTATCGCTCTGTGCGCAATGTGATCATCGATTTACGTCGAATGAACGCTACTGCGCCCGCCATCGGTCTTCATTGGCAAGTTTCGCAGTCGACCTCCTTGATTAATGTCGTGGTGGAAATGTCGCAAGAAAATGGCACACAGCATCAAGGTATACTGTTCCGTATCTTAGTTCATATTCGATACATTTAATTACTTTTTAGGTCTTTTCATGGAGAATGGAAGGTGAGACAACGTTTCGGAATGGGGCAAATTTAGCACTGACTCCACATGTTAGTGGTGGATTTATGGGTGGTAGGTGAATATTTTCTCGCGTCTTTGTGTACTCAATCCGCTTGTAGATATCGTTTTCAACGGGGGTATGTCTTTTGCGGTCTAGCTTTCAAGTGAATCAATAGTTTCAGGGAAAAATGGAATCGCTGTTGGCAACCAACAATTCACTGTTCGGAATCTCACTGTTAATCATGCGGTTGTTGGCAAGTGTACTATACGCAAACTTCCCATCACCATGCTGATATCTTCTCAAGGTATCGATGCTGTTTGGGGTTGGGGTATGAATTCGGCGTTTATGGCATACAATGTATACTCACAGGCTCCTCAGGTTGGACGTACCAGCGTGTATTCATCAACAACTGCTCGGTTTGTGCATACGAGAATCCTTCGACTTTTGTTTCCTTATAGTGCATACCCCATTCAGGTTGGCTTCAGCTTGAAGACCGGTGGAACGACTGCTGCAACTCAGGTGAGTACTTATGCAAGTTTCCTTTGCAACAAATTGACCAGTATCAAGACTGTCGGCTCCGAAGCTCTCATCGACATAACAGCAGTGGATACCCCTGTTTTTCTCCAGACTACAAACTCGAGCAACGGCACACTCGCAGGTTCCATTGTACTAAACAATGTCCAGCTTTACAACGTTCCAGTTGCAGTTGGGGTCGCAGGTGGCGAAATTGTACTCAAAGGCTCCACCAACTCAATGCACATCGACACCTGGGCCCAAGGCAACCTGTATGTCGGAAACGATGGGGTAGCTCGATATACACAAGGATACATTCAGCCACTCCAGAAGCCATGGAACGTCGTCGACGCCAACGGGAACATATTCAGTAAAGGGCATCCTCAGTACCCTGACTATTCCCTCGATCAGATTATTAGCGTAAAGTCGCATGGTGCCATTGGTGATGGTCACACGGACGATACCAAAGCTCTGCAGAACATCTTTGATGAGGTACGTGGTAATAGAAAACCTTGCATTTATGCTTAACACGTTGGATAAACAGTACGCGGGCTGCAAGCTCATCTTCTTCGATGCCGGAACCTACTATATCACAGATACCCTTGAAATTCCCGCAGATTCACAGATTACGGGAGAGGCCTGGTCGGTTATACTTGGCGGTGGTGCCAAATTCAAGGATCAGAACAACCCAAAGGTGATGGTTCAGGCTGGTGCGCCCTGGTCCAATGGCGTCCTAGAAATCGCAGATATTATCTTTTCCACGGTCGCACCTGGTATGTTGTTTGACACTATCCATCTGGCTTTCACTTAGTCCTCCAAGCACCTGGTGCCATTCTCGTCGAGTGGAACATACATGAACAAAGTCAGGGCGCCGCAGGCATGTGGGACACACATTTCCGGTTTGTGTAATCACTTGGTTGTCGGAACTACTCATTTAATTCTCCTTTCCTTACCTAGCATTGGTGGAGGTACGTACGTACGAGGAGATGACGGATACGCGCGATTTAATGCTTTCTTTTTCTCAGCTGCTGGCACGAAGCTACAATACGCAGAGTGCCCTGCAGGCAATCTTAGTCCCAACTGTCAGGCTGCCTTCATGGGTCTTCACCTGACCCAGGGGTCTACTGCATACCTCGAGGTGAATGGTTGACTGATATCGACACGAGGGTTTTACTTACTCGTGGCAGGGAACTTGGGTCTGGAATGCTGATCACGATCTCGACAATGCTAATTCACTTCAAACAAGCATTTTCTCGGGGCGCGGGATACTGTCGGAATCAAATGGGCCCGTGTGGATGATTGGTACTGGTAAGCTTTTGAACCTCCAAGAAATTTTGCATTACTGACGCCCATATCAGCGGGTAAGTGTTCCGTGTTCAAAGGCTTCCCGGGGCTGTTAATTATTCGCAGCCGAGCACTTTGCCCTATACCAATATAATTTGCACAGCGCTCAAGATCACTGGATCGGCTTCGCACAGACCGAGACTGTAAGTCGTTGTCTATGAGAGTATGCGTGTTTCCTGAGCTGTCACGAACTAGCCCTACTATCAACCAATCCCGCCAGTCCCCCACCCTTACATGATCAATTCCGACTATCATGACCCTGAGTACAATTCTTGGAGCCCCATGGCGTGGGGGATGAATGTGCAACAGTCGTGGAACATCGCCGTGTTTGGTAAGGTCGCTTTTCCATTCAGGCTGAGCATGTCTTAGTTTCGCAATAGGTGCTGGGTTCTATAGCTTCTTCCAGGTATGACTATTGCTTTGTACTGTGATCGGTATTTCACCACCAGCGTTAGAACTATACTCAAACCTGCCTCGCCAACTACACTTGTCAACATGGGATTCTCAACATTGACGACGCGTCCACGATCACGCTGTACAGCGTCTCGACTGTTGGAACGACTTACCAACTCTCCATAGATGGACAGGGTATCATCAACGAGAAGAACGACCGAGATGGGTTCCAAGAAACATTTACCGCGTGGACGCGCTCGTGAACTATTCGTCTCCCCATCGTAGTTTCATACCTCGCCTTTTTTTAAAAAATCCGAGGCTACTTTCACTGGGGTGTACGGAGGTGTAGGAGGGGGTGGCGTTATTTTCTTGTGAGATACTATAGCATTTGTCTTTTTCTATTGGACATTGTTGTGGCTGAGAACACTTTCGTGCATTGCCATCATTCCATGAGTACGTTCGTTGGCGAGTAACTTACGTATCCGACTTTTGTACGGAAAAGAAGAGAAGACCGTCTTGCCAAAGCAGCGCAATGCTGCAAGACTTGTCGCATATGGACCGCATCACCCAACTCCAGGATGAGATACAACGGGTGAGTACGGCCAACCCGCTCACTGCGATCAAGAGTGGACCATGCAATGACTTTCCTTTTGCTCAACGGCTGGCTCTATGTGCAGCTCCTGATGATCATGTCGAGTAGCGTCGGCTACCTGACCTCCCGTTCGACGTTTCTCCAGGTCAGCCCCGAAATACCAATCACGAAATCGCGCAATCCGGACAAGTTTGATCCACCAGAGGTGTTCGAAGGCACGTCCCTGCGCCCCGTTTTCCCGGTCCTCCTCTTACCCGCCTGTCTCGTCCCACCACCTCCGCCGGTGCACCCGCGGCCTCACAGCGAACAAGCGGGAGCTCGTCCAAGATCTGATCGTCAAGGCAAAACAAATCCAAGTCCTCGTCCAATCCCTCCCCGAACCCGAGCCCGAGGAAACACAGGCGCGTGCGCAGACTTGCCGCGACCGACCCCGCTGACCACGTGCGCCCCAGGCCCGCCGTCTCGAGGCGCTCGAGGGCGCCATGACGGAGGCCAACGAGGAGTACGCCCGGGCGGTGGACCGTGCGAGTGCGTCCCAGGTTCGTCGGTGTGCGCCCGCTCACGTTCCGCAGAGAGGCTCCACCGCCAGTTTTCGGCGCTCTTGCGCATGCTGCTGGACAATGCGGACGTTGCGGTCGACGTGCCCGTGCACGCGCGTTCCCAAGGGTAGTCGCTCCGTTTTGGTGTAGCTCACCCGCGCAGCCCGAATGATATTGTGTTGACGTGCGAATACGGTGCGACGGAAGCCCGATGCTGTCGTCAGAGATGGCGTGCGCCGGCTTTTTTGCCAACTTCCGGCCCCGCGCTCTCACAACGATGATATCGCTTTCCTTCGCCACAAAAGGGTCGCTGGGGCAGAGAGGCAAACGGGGTTGGTCTTATATCGGCGACGTCCAGAGTGTGTGATGCCCTACGATCTCCCTTCGCCCTTACCACTCTACTTGTTCGGTGCGAAGTGGGTCTACACCGCTGTACTGCCTCGTACCATCCAAAGGACAGCAGAGACACTTTGCTTGCTTGTCCGAAGACCAGACAGCCTAATGAGGCAAGCTGGCAACGTGAGTGATCGACGGCTTGGCTCATTAGGCGGTCTGGTCATGCTGCACACGCTTCCCACTCATGAACGCTTCCCTCTGATCGCATTGGCAGGGTAATCGTACATCACGCCACGTAAATAAATCTGTTCATATCCTCGTCATCCCGTTTCAGATACTCTTGCTCCACCAGCCCATCGATCCGCTGCTTGATCACGTTCACCTCGGGTATAAAGTGATTCTTGACAGCCTCGATCGTCTGCGTCTTGAGCGCCTCGTACGTGAGCTCCTTTTTCGCCTTCATGATCCGCACAATGGCCGCGTCGAGGTAGTGCTTGCGATCCGAGTCGATATGCGATTGTGTGCGCTTCGACTCCTCGGGCTGTTGGCGGGTGAGAACAAGAGGTATGAAACAGGGACCGAGCGCACCGTGTCTTTTGCCTGGATCGAGTTGATGTGAACCTTGGCGCGCGGATCCGTAAACTCGGCGTTGAAATAAAACACATCGTCTTCGTTGACATCTCGGCCTACCGGTCGTTTCCGGAGCACTTTCTTGTTTGCGCATGCGAGACTCTGAAGAGTCCTTCTGAGCTCACCCTCGTCTGACCCTTGTCAGTCTCGTCACTGTCATGGCAAGTTCGGCCTCACCCATTCTGGTGGCCTCGAGAATGGTCTTGTACCCAATCTCCGTCTCATCGTTGAATAACAGCAATACCGCAGCTTGATACAGACTGACAGTCAAGTCCTTGTGCCCAGTGTTGAAGCTCGCTTTGATTGTTGCTGTGCCCAGGGAATGGTCCCATTCGAGTCTATGACCTTGATGTCTCGCTTTATAAAACGTCGTGTAGGCCAAAAGATCAGTTTGCATCTACGGACCGTAATCTGTCAGGGACACAAAGCACGGGAAATAGGCAACGAACGTACAAAAGGGTGAAGATCTACGCTCGTCTTTCGCGCCGCAAATGGCCAAACGCTTCGTTGGAGAACCATCACAGAGAGTTTCAGCCCAGTGCTCGTTTCCGCTAGTCGACTGTGGAATTCCCTCATGATCTCCTTCGAGAGTGCAAGATCATTGAACATGTGATCCCCTTGCCCGAACTCGGGGTCGTATCCTTGACAAGGGCTATTAATTCCCAGTTCAAACGACAACCAAACTGGCTACTCACTCTCCTTTAATATCCTGAGTACTCCCTTTTCAAAGTCGTCCGAAGCACTCTTCTCAAGCAACAGTCTCTTCGCCAAGGCCCTCGTATAAAATGTCCTGAACACGTCCTTGTCGTCCGTGAATCTGTACAGTGCGAGCACCTTTTCTAGCAAAGATTCCCAATCCGCGTCAGAAATATTCCGCTGCCCACGGCGCATAAGCTTGTCCAGGTGTCGAGCGACGAGTTCAGCTGGCTTGTTTTGACGCGCTTTGAAGCCAGAGGTGAAGGCGTCGGTAAGTGCATACGAAAAGGATGGATTGGGGCCCGAAGCGCTGATAAAAGAGGCTTGAAGTGCGTGGTCCGCAAACGTCTTGAAGGAGAGGATGCGTTCGACCATGTCATCTTCGCGTTCCACGTCTTTGACAATGTCCGCAACGCTCGTCTGGACACCAGTTATGCCATGAGATCGCAAATGTCGGATCGAACGCTCGCATTACCTGTATGTAAGATTTAAACTCTCTGCAAAGTATACTCAGACTATCCAGAGCCTCGAACTCGACATAGATCTCGCGAAGTCGGGCCGTCCCCTGCGCATTCATAAGCGGGCCAATCGCTGCTCCAAACATCAGACACGAACAGGACTCGATGAGCATCCCCGCACCGTTTTGCGCAAGCCAGTCCAACCTCGTATCCAGCAGACCCCGCCTGCAAGCCTGCACGATCTCCTTGACAGTCTCCCCGATGCCGCCACATATCGCTTCAGCTCGTTGTTGCTCTTGCCGGGTGCGCTCCGTGACGTGAACCAGAAACCGTTCTGCGGTGAGACCGGGTTCTTCTTTTTTGGCCTCGGCCTCCGAGGCATAAAACGACCACGTATGTTCGAGGACAGAACGCTCAAAGATGACGGCATACGTGTCGTGCAGGAGCAGATGCGGAACGAGATTCCGGATCGTACTGCGGTGGGGGTGCGGAGACCTGGAACAAGTGAGTGGGTGTGCATACGCCAAGGATGCCGTGCCCACACTTTATTTCTCTCCCAAGTCGACCACTCCAAGATGCCCGCTCGGATACAGTCGACGATCGGTCCGTCGTTGAGTATCCGCCGCTTGAACGAGGTCAAGGCGAGGTCGCTGGGCCGTCTCAGCCATCAAGGGCAGGATGAACCACAGATCGCCTACCGAATACCCAGACGGTTCGTGTGCTTGAGGACATACGCGCGATCGAGATACGCCAACAACGACTGCAGTATGGACTTTGCAAGACCGTGAGACGCGCACACCCCAAACACCCGGTCGCGACGCACCACCTTGCTCTCATACCACTCGCACACGCCCACAAACAGCGCGAGCCATTCCATGAGGTTGGCCGTCTCCCGCGCGCCCTCGAGCTCGCGCAGCAAGCGCACATTGCACTGATCGATCTCCATCACGAGCATCTCGTAACACTTGTCGCCCTGCCCCGGCACGCGCACGAGCGAACAACATGCCACGTAGAGCTCCTCAAACGTTGGCCCCAACAGCTCGATCTGGTACCCCCTGGTGAGCAGGTATCGGGTGCAGTGTCGGACGAGGGGGAACCAGACGGGAGGGCCTGGGGACGCTTTGGCTAAACAAGGCGTGATTGGTGTGGCCCGAGACGATCCGCGCACACTCACGCGTCAGGCCGTGGACTTGGATTCGGACGGGCCCGTGCCTCTCTGCGGCTTTGCCCTTGGGGTCGCGCGAGCGGTATGCGGAGCCAGGGTCCGAGTCGTGCACCAGGCGCGGGGTCTTGTGTGGGTGGGATTCCAGCTGCGCAGGGCTCTCGACGACACTCGAGCGGTGTGTGGTAAATGCGTTGGAGGTCCTTGGGAGGGTCAGTATCTTGTCCAGGGTCAGCACTTGTGTCATGGTTTTTGATTAGATCGAAACAAAGGGTCTTGTTCGGAGTTTGAATCCAAGACAAAGTGGTTCTAGCTATTTTATTAGGTCGGGTACTTGGATTCTAGATATCCAAGATATGAACTACGCGTATACATCGTGGAGTAGACAACATTGCAGCAGAACATGTCGCTTTGAATTACCAACCATACCTGCCAAATTGATCTGTCCTTCGGATAAATTAAAATGATCCTTGTTTCCGAGTCTCAGTCACTGAGACAGCGTTCATGAAATGCATAAATAAGGAATGGGGAGCGAAAGCGTCGCCTGTGTCTCGTTCCAGTAACAGGGTTGGCACCCATCCGACGGTTCAGAGCATGACTTCCCGAATCTAAACAAAGCATAAGCATGCAGGGACGCAAACCACCCCTAGTGAGGCGTCGGAGAATCACCTACATTCTTACTGACAATGGCACTGTTAAACCAATCCGACAAATTGGGGAAGCGATTTGCAAATTGTAACCGCGGTTGCAAATAACGTTGGAGTATTGTAGCAATAATGGAATCCGAAATGAGATACCAAAGATATACGGCAACAGATAGATCAGTAATTGCCAAGCCACACACGGAGAAAAACGAGAGGAAAAACGCAAGTTTGCAGGGCGACGTTATTATCCATTGAGATCGAGCAAGGAGTGGGAAGGACAAGTTTGTGGCAACAACAACAGAGAGTACAGTGCGGAGAAACAAAACAAATTAGATCAGCGCGGCAACCTCAAGATTGGATCGGAGAACGATGCTGGGAACGATGGACGGCAGGGGGAGATGGAGGGATGAGCGTACGGCTGGGAAAACAAGGGCAGGAAAATGAATAAACAAGACGGGGACTCACTCTGTTAAACACATTAGCCATGGATCTCGAACATTGAACGGACAAAGTGCCTACCTTCAACAGCAGCCATTACTACCCTGAGCATCGCTGTGTCCGTTGCCGTTGTTACACTGACGGAATGTAGCTCAAAGCAGCAAGCGAATGCATGCTCTCACGTACTGTACGTATATCTCCCGCTCTTTGGAGCGCCCTGCCTTCTGTGCGAGTCGCGAGAACCGTTTTCTGAAATAATCACGGCCCGCTTTGGGGTCGCCTGGGTCGCCTTCAAAGTCCTGAAGGTGACACGTTGTCAATGTCACCCGAGTCGCCACATGATGAAATCATACCGGGAAGAAGTTTTTAATGTCAGAATGAACAATCTTCTTTTGGAATAAATCGTCCTTGTTCAGGAATAAGATCTATGCGCAGGCGGTAAGCAGGACCCTGAGTATATGCGGATAAAATGCTTGCAATCGACGTCTGCTTGAACCATTGAGAATGACAAATTGAATCCCAGATAGTCATGGCATCTTGCATTTGGTTCTTTGTGGAAAGGTGAGCGTGACAAGAGGCGCGAAATAAATCACGCACAGCGTCGCGGTCCTCCACGAGACACTGGTCGTAGCCACTGAGGCTCACCAAGAACAGTATACTGGTGACATCTTGGAAACAATGTATCCACTTTCTTCTTTCGCTCTTCTGACCACCGACGTCGACCATGAGCATCTCGTGATCCTTGAGCTGAAAAGTAGTTTCTGTGATACCAATTGTGCGTGCCCGACATTGAACGATGTCCTGTTCCGTTGGCTGGTAATTGTCGTGAAACAAGCGGTCCAATGCCGGGAAGAAGTAGGCCAAACTATGGGTGGGGTAGAACGCGTACGACACGCTATGATAACGTTTCGGGCTTACTTTTCCGGCAAAGCGGCCTCGTTCCCTCGCTGAAACGTTCTTTGAATAGCCGTGTCTTCCCAAAGGCTTTTCAAAGGTTCATAGTACATTCTCGGAAAGGGTTGATAAGGCTGAGTATCACGGGCATTTATGATGATGTCGACGAATGGGAGATTCTGATCTGCGACCTCGAGGCCCATGTCTTCCATAGCCTCCAATACGTAAGCCATGCCTGTGGTGAGGTTATTGAAGACAAGCTGGCGATAGTTTTCGATCTCTTCGGGAGAAAATGGAACACGATGGATAAGTCGCATTTGCTGTGGTGCCAGGATGAGACGGCGACATGGTAACGGAAAGGACACACCTTGAGGATGGTCGACTTTCCCGAGTCGCCCGAACCGAGGAGCAGCACCTGAAAAGGGGATATGAAGTCTAATGGAGAGTTACGACAGTGAGGGCGCACCTTGACCTGACTGGCCAGCTTGGCCTTTGCCTAGGGGTCATTGTGGAGAGAGAAGATGGAGAGGTGAGCTAGTGGGCGTACCTCTTTCATCAGCTTTTCGGCTTCGCGATGTTTGCGCTTATCATCGTCGGATACGTCTGCAATGCCGGTGGAAGAGAAACATACACCCATGATGGAGCACAATATATAGCAATTTTTACAAAAAGGGACTGGAGCACTTGGCCCCAAAGCACGGGGTGGTGTGAGGGAAGCGAACGAAAAGGGTGCGATGCTCTGCACCAGGCTAGCACACAGAACGGGCCCGTGCGAGATCGGGCGGAGGGTACTTGGAGAGCGATGGAGAGGGAGAATAAACAGCGAACAACAGCGACGAGATCGCAGTCTCTGGTCGGGGGAGAAGGCGGTCCAGGAGAAGAAAGTGAATATGGATTAGCCACTGGCTGACTCGGCGATAGTGCGATAATTTGGAATCGAAAAGTCACATCCACCGTACTCTGCGTCGCACAAAGTCCCCAGCAACCGGGCCCCATCAGCCTCATCATCACGGCAGCGCAGTGTGAAACACCGGACATGAACGCCCAGCACAGCCACACTGAACGTATGGGCAAACACAAACGACAGAAAACCGCCATCGAGCCACTCGGAGCCAGCGGCGACACGAGCAAGGATGACGAGGAACGTCGGCTGGAATCCATCCTGTTCGGCGTTCCCTACGCACCACAAGGCGACCCGTTGTCCGTCATTTCCGACCCCCAGGATGAGTCTGCAGAGTTGGAAAACATGCTCGACTCCGATGTGTGTCCTCTTTCGATCACCCGTCCTGTTCTTGCTCAGACCTGCGTGGTCTCAAGCTGTTTTTCATTGATGATAACACGACACCTGTGTTCAAGAGTGACAGTGATGCCCGCATGATAGTGCCAGAGCCGGGTGATGCTGCCACAGCTGATACCCGCAAAGCACCCGCTTGGGTAGATCCAGACGATGCCAACATCCAAGTCTCCTTGGTTTCACATACTCGCTTGCGCAAGCTTCGCGATGCGCCTGCAGAAGACACCGTCGGCGGACGAGAATACGAACGCAGGCTACGGAGGCAGTACGAACACATCAACCCCACCCCAGAGTGGGCCACCAAGGCTCGCAAGAAATTACATGCAAAGCGTCCGCGTTCTGCCTCTGGCTCAGAGGACCAAGACGTCCTCTCAGATCTGCTCGCTTCCACAGGAGGCATAGCAGCGGGAAAGAACCCCAAAGCGCTCAGCCCAGGCATCATCTCCGTCGACCGTCTGCGCGACGCCAACCAAGCCGCACCCTCGGAAGGCGACATAAAATCCGTCCAATTCCACCCCTCCCCCGACATCCCCGTCCTCCTCACCGCCAGTGCAGACAGACGTCTCCGTCTCTTTCACGTACGTCCCTCCTCTTTCCATTGACCCCTATCCGACCATGCCTAGATCGATGGCTTGACCAACCCACACAAGCAAACCCTCCACGTCCCCTCCCTCCCCATCACACACGCCACGTTCCACCCCACCGGCGCATCCATCCTCCTCGCCGGCCCCCGCCCGTTTTACTACACCTACGACCTGGGCTCGGGTACCACCCACCGCTCCCCCCGTGGCCTCTGGGGCACCACGTTCGCGTCCGACACCCAGCAGGGTAGCATGGAGACGTCCGCGTTCAGCCCTACGGGTGACGTCCTCGCCGTCGCCGGTCGCGCTGGCCACGTCCACCTCGTCGACTGGCGCTCAGGCGCCGCGCAGGTCGTCGCGGGCGTCAAGGCCAACGCGCCCGTGCGTGCCCTGTGGTGGTCCCGCGCGGGGGACCTGCTCAGCCTCACCGAGGACGCGCACGTGTACGTCTGGGACGTGCGTCAGCACAGGTGTGTCAAGCGGTGGCAGGACGAAGGCGGGTTTGGGAGCCGGATAATGGGGGGCGATCCAAGGGGCGAGTATCTCGCCATTGGGTAGGCCACACCTCACGTTTTCGAGTCAAGACTGACGCGCCCTAGGTCGAATACGGGTTTGGTCAACGTGTATAGCGCAGAGAGCACCGTGTCCCCAACCACGGCCAGACCGAAACCACTCAAAACGTTGGGTAATCTGACGACCAATATTTCGTGTTTGAGATACAACCACGACGCGCAGTTGCTCGCTATGGCGAGCAATGTCAAAAAGGATCAGATGCGTTTGGTGCGTCACTCGGTCCCGATATCATCCTATCTAATGTTTTGTTGGCACACGCAGGTCCATCACCCGTCTCTCACCGCCTTTGCAAATTGGCCGACGACGAGCACCCCCTTGGGTCATGTCACCGCGATGGATTTCTCTGTCGGGAGCGAATATTTCGTCATCGGAAATAATCGCGGCCGTGTGTTGTTATACCAACTCCGAGATTATGGACAAGAATGATGATATTGCATTGCAACCTATGTGAGAGAGAGACATGCCTGGCGTGATACGACATTAGACACCAGCGCGCCGGCCGGCATAACGCGTCAGTAACTCGGTGTAAGCGTTGGATATCTAAGCAGTGATCACCGCACCCGTCTGGTCGTGGCCGTCGGACATACCTTTTCGGCTCGCGTTCGGCCGTCGGGAACGAACCGACAGAGGACGGTGGCGTGCTCAAACCAGCGTTTCGCGTCGTCCGTCATGGACGCGCTAGCGCACGCCTGCTCAACGTCAGCCAAACACGACACGAGGAAATGACGCACTGCAAGCATTCCACGCCCGTGTTATATGCCGTGCTCACCAGCCACAGGCGTTCGTCCACCGGGTACAGCTGGACGCCACATGATTATCAGCATGCAACGCACCACAGAAAAGAAACTGACAGGCTGGCCGTTCTCCACCTGGTTCCCGTGCTCTTCCAGGACAGCACTCGCCTGCTCCATATACTGAATTGCTTTTGATCGGTCAGCCACAGTGCCTTGCGACAGCAGAATGGTGCATATTGATCGCAGCCACCGGGAAAACTTTTCCAGAGACAAGTGGCCTCTCGTCAGACACGCGTGGAGTATTCCCTGGTACCTCTCATTTTCGACGGTCGTGAGAACTGCAGCCCACGCACCTCGAGCGCTTCGTATAATACTAGACGAAACTGTTAGCACACACGACCATATCCGAGATCAAAAACACCCTTGCCGTTGACCGGACATGCCTTATTTTCCCACTGCGAATGGGAATCAGTCCACCAACTGAGTTGGTTACCATAGTGCGCTGACCAAGATGTCACAAAAGGCTTCAAACGTGGCAAGACCTTGGTCGTCCGTGCGCGTCGCCTCCTGCCCTCGAGCGTCAAATCCCGTTCCGAGCTAGGCATTCATATCCACCTTAATTGTCGCAGAAACGGTGGCCCAGTCCTGCACGCGCGACGCCGTTTCAACCGTAAACACACGCAATACGTGTGAAAATGAGCGAATCTGTGGCTGGTTATCAGCAGGCACCTTGGTTAGCACGTCCGACATATTGGCGCTGCACTTCTGGATGTCCGCCAAGAGCGCTTCCGCGGCTTTGCCCTGGTGCGGTCAACCCACGCTAGCCTAGACATGTTCCGGAAAAACCTACCGTCGCGACGTTATCTTGTGACAGTTTTTCGCGCGCAAGTATCACTGGTGCGACAAATGAGCCAAACGGAATAATGCTATATGGGGCACCTCCACCTCGGCCCGAGGTCGCAGCAAAGGACGCATTGGCGATGTACACATAGGTGCTGGGCTCCACGTCCACGAGCGTCTTGGAGATGTAGAGCTCTAGAAGCTGTTTACGGGCCAATGAGACATTTGTCAACGCCACTCATGAACAATGCCAACCTCTCTTGCGGAATCAAACGCCTCAGACACCTGCTCCCCCTGATTCTCCCAACTGGAGCAACCCTCGATGGCGGCGTTGTATGCCGTACGCCAGAGCCAAGAAATATCACGGATCACCATTGACCCATTTTCGTGGGTGGCGGATTCGAGGAGGGATTTGGCTGGGTGGACATATCACGACAAGGGTTGGAGCGACATGTTCCACGAACCATGTTTAAAATAATTGATCAACGTTCTCACAAGGGAACGCCTAACAAGATCAGAAAAATATAGCTCAAGGTCTGTAAACGTACACGTTGGCTCCAGGCTCTCCGAGGAGTTTGAGGGTGAGTCTGATAATGCATCTGATCAGTGTCGTGGACTCGGTCACGGTGTCCACGCTCTCTCGGAGATTTAGCGTGTCCAGTAGGCATACAAGTACAGATAGAAGCAGGCCTTTCATGTCAGTCTCGTGTGAAAGCCGACAGGCTAAAAGGAGCATCCGTCGGTCAAAATCAGGGGCCTCGACCATTTTCTTGACCGCTCTGGTCGCTGATCATCATTGGTGTCAGTGCAGGAAACAAGGCAAGGGCAAAGGTTACCATCATCTTCAAGACCTGAACAAGGCGTCAACGACCCATCCCAACGGAAAAAAAGGGCACACGGACCTTGACGGACAGCAATCAAGAACGCCACATAATGGGTGGGCGCACCGTTTTGGGGACAACGTCTGATGGTGGCCATCGCTCGTGCATACTCCTTTTGCTGAAGTTGACACATCGCAGCTTTCCGGAGGCATTTCGAAAGCGAACAAGAGCCTAGACTGGACAAGAGCGCGTGAGTGCCACACATGAACCAATCAGCTGCTTGTCCCCAGCGTGACGCATGGCAGTGACGGTCGCCATATTGCCATATGAGCTGAAAAGGAAACTTTGTAGTACGGCATTGGGCAAAGGGACGGGCCTACAGTGAGACACACGCTCGCGCCCGGCTTGGACAGCTCAATTTCGGATGCACACAGGTCTAAAGTGGAAAGAGAAAAGCCGGATCACTCGTCATCACATGTGTCTGTTCGTGGGATGATCAATTGCCTTGGAACGAATCTTCTAGATCTTTTATCGCTTTCGTGTGATCATCACCTTTGGAGCAGTGAAACAACAGAAAAACGAGAAGCTTCTCGATGGAAGGAATACTCGCAGTGCGCGCTATTGCTTTGCTTAGACAAGTTTTCATTGCGGCACTCACTAGATTGCTGTGGGACATGATGGGATTGATAAGTTAACTGTGGCAGCCGGACCATGACATACTGATGGTGAGAAAGGGTTCTCAGTTCTTGCAGCATGCTTCAATGAATTCAGCAAAGAGAGATGAAGCACATTTGAAAGCTGACTCAATAAGGTCTTGGTCGGAAAAGGACATGTTGTCAATAATTGCTTCGAGAGCTATGATGTACGTAAGCGATAAATTCATCAAGAGGGTCACAAGGAAGATTGGCTCACTGCAAAGGATCACGGCATCCCTAGCTTTACGCCGCTTCACCACAGCCAACTTCATCCAGCGGAGTTGCTGCTGCTCGGAACTTGCCTAAAGTAGGGCGTGCGAAGTCCATGGATAGGTTGCAGGAAATGGATCCCTTACGGTTTCCACAGAAGTGTCCATGGTCGCAATAACCTCATCTAGCGCAGCCTCCGCGCGTACCAAGTTCTCCGGGTCCTGTGACGACGCCATAAAGTATCCACGCGCTAAGGGAAAAAAAGTCCCAAGGTAATAAAGTTATCACGGGTTACCACATCCAGTTCCATCTTACCCAAACTCCTGAGAACGGATCGCTGTGTAAATTTGCTTCAGTCGCCAACTAGCCTTAATCAATGCACATCGGGTGACGGACCTTGAGCTCCAATAATTCGGGCGTGGCCAAACAGTCCAGTGGTTCGATTATTTGGAATGCTTTTTTTAACCACCGCAGAGCATCCGATGCTTTATCACCTTCCGCAAGTGGTTTCCCGCTTTGCGTACAGATACGCAGTATCGATTTACCGATATCATGCAACTTGGCCACCAGCATTTCCCGCTAGGACGAATGTTGACATGTGAGCCGCACGTTAGGAAATACCGTATACTTACGTCACGGATCGAGAGCAACGACAATTGTCTTTCATTTTCTGCGCATGAAAAGATAAGCCAACCGCCTTATGGGTTTAGTCACGGTGGCTCGAACCAATGATCTTGTCAGCCATGAACGTCGCAAGCCCTTCATTCTTTTCCCTCCATGCCTGTGGGCGTGTCAATGCAGCCATTTAGCGGTCCACGAGACCCTCACAGCTTCCATTCTCGCAGAGAAATAGACAATTGTCACGCGTGCCCTATCCTGCACGTATTGGCCGTCCGGATCGTCCACATTTCTCAGCGCTTCTTCATACTGAAGCAAAAGAGTTTAAGAGCCGACGAGAACGCGAGAAGCAAACGATAACCTTGGCTGCGCTGGCCAGAACGCAAGCGGCTGATTCGTTATTTCCGGCCTCTAGGTCCGCGGTCGCACCATCAATGGCCGCTCCATCCACTCCATAACGTACCTGACAGCGTCATGCCCGTCTTGCAAGCAATCTGAAGCACATGCATCAAGGCTGTAATCGGGGGTGGAAGAGGGGACGACCTTGGCAGCGTAGGAACGAACCTTGTGCGGTGGGTTTCGCTTCCAGCCCAGCCTCCATCAAGCGCAAGGCCGCAAGACGTACTATGCCAGCACGGTCAGACAAGGCGCATCACACCATCCGAAATGCCCTACGTGCGCCAACGATGGGACGACTGTTGCCATCGGAACCTTGGCGGAATAAGCCGGAGGCGTTCCAGAGGTGTACGCCTTTGGCCAAACTGAGCGTGGTACAGCACCGGACGCACTGGCACAGACCTTCCTGATCTAGCCCATCGGCAAGATCGCTGTATTTCCCCGACCTGCGCTGGTCAGAAAAAGACTGGGCGAGTGATGTAATATCAGCAAGGTTTTTAACCACATGTGCATCGTCATCGGGATGCGTGTCGCTGAGCTTGGGCTTGATCTTGATCAACGCATCTAGCGAGTGGGGCCATCTGCGCCTGGAACGGGTCTGATAGGGAAGGACTCGCCTTGGATCTGGTCGTACAAGGACTGTAAATTGGGTCGTGGCTTTGTGCCCGGAGACATGATGATTCCTTACGGGAGTGGGCAACGCGCAAGTTGAACCTAACATGGTAAAAATAAATAAATAATTCATTTTTTCTCCTTCCGTCCCATGTCAGAAAAAGCGTCGTCTGCAAAAGAGGGAGATCTCCGTGCACTCGCCGTCAGGGTCAGCGTCGCTATTCGATGCGAATTTCCCGCTCACGTCCTCCACAGGAAGCACGCAGGGATGGCATCTTTGCTGGGCTGACGTCTGGACTCACAGGAGGTAAAAATTAACAATTCGAACCCACGGTGCTGAAATAGAACACGGCCCCCAGCACTACTAGGTTCCCGGTTTATGGGTTTTAGCAGAAACAAGACTATTTTCTGCGGCGTTGGTGAGTGGCAATTATTCGGGTCTCCTCTGTCGCGAAACCGTGCGCATGGTCAGTTACGGGGCTGCTATCCGGGTATTTCTTTACGCAAGCGTTTGAGGCATCCAACATCACCCGAATAAATTCCGCTGTGCATTCCGGGTTGCTCGGCGGGGAGGGAAACAATGGGCAACTGAAATGATCGGAGGGAGGTACACGATTTCCACACTCTAGTGCTACCGCGGTTGGTATGACAAAGCCCATCGATAAAATGAACGTTCATCACTCTAATGCTGTGGGCAGCCGCAGCAACAAATAGGAGTATCCTGTGTATGCTTCGTCGTGCGGCCATCGCGAGTCGAGCGGGTCATCGGGTGGCTCATATCAGCGCCCTGTTGGACACAAAAGCCATCCAGGCAAGTTTTATACAGTAGTTAGGAAATAGCGTAATGTAATGCTTGTGAACAATGCGACAGAATGGGTACAATGCAGGTGAATGAATCTATGCTAGGATGAATCGAATGTTCGTAACAGCGAATGCAGTCAAGGATTAGATAGGAAGGAGCGACAAAATGTTAATGCAACGGAAATATGCATTAAAAAGAAAGATAGGATCAAAACTATCTGCCATAACACCAATTATAAGGATACATGGGTGATCCCCGTTGACTGGACGAGGCGTAAAAGTGCACGCCTGGCGGACCCGCGTTTGCAAATGGGGCAGAGGGGATCACGTTTTCCCTCAAAGGCGGGAGCTGCAAGGAGCTATCTACCGGCGAGATGTAAGGTGGCACATCAGCGAGTTTTCGCGACCAGATGGCATCGGTGATGTGCGGCAACGGTGCCTGTCGGACATTCAAGTGGCTTTCATGTGGGCTCACAGAAGCGGACTGAACGTTCATCGGCATATACGACGGCGGCGGTGGATATGAAGATGCGAGGGGAGGTGGCTGGAAACGCCGCAGACGGGCCTTTCTCTGCACGCGTTCCTGTTCTGACTCTGTGCCAATAGATGACCCAGCAAGGGAATAGTAGTAGAGGTTCTAAAAGAATGATATGGGAATTTAGACACAGACAGGGAAAGTAACGTACCTGTGGCACATTCATAGGTCTGTCGGCACAGTACGCGGCTACGAGTGTCGGAGGTCGATTCTCATGCCTGGTCGGCAGTGGCTGGACGGACGAAGTAGTTCGGGTATTATGTGGAGATGAAGACGAAGCGGATAGAGACATCCTGGCAAAGGACTGCAAGGGCTCAAGGGGAGAGGCGGAGCTAGGACCGGTTGAGACCACATTCTTCGGAATGTGCAATGTCATTCCGGTGGGTCGTTTCAAGGGGGGCAACTCATTGAAAGACGTGGAAGTTGGTGAAAACGCGTCAGCAGCTGAGCGTTTTGAGCCAGGATTGGGTGACGGTGACGGAGGTGGGTTGACATGGAACTGCGGGCGGAGCGTGACGTCTGCCGAATAAGCAGGGCGAAGATACTGCACAGGCGAGGTGGACCTGGCTCGATATGCTGTGGAGTGACACCTGGACCGCGTCGTGCGCATGGCAGGCGTAGAAGCGGCAGGCTGTAACCGACGGCCATGGCGATAACGAGTGCGAGATCTGCGCCATTTCTGACTCTCGGACTCCTTTGCCAAGACGAGGCCCTTGAGCAAGTTGAGCCATGATTCGTACTTTTTCCCTGAAACGTAAAGGGAAAAGTCGACACCCAGGAGGAACTCTCTCTCCATGCGGTTGATCTCGCTCAGGTCGATTCCGGACACCTCGGACCAAGTTTTGTTGGTGTACGTATTACTGCGCGGCCGTTAGCGGGGGACAGAACGGGATACGAGTTACGCACTCATCCAAAAACTTGTTCGCCATCATCAAGGCAGCGACCGCTATACGAAACTCGCTCCCGGGAAGACCGGCAGTGAAGCGATTGCGCTCCTTGAGACACCAAATGTAGTGAAGGGAAAGGACGATGACGGACTGGCTAACTTGAGTTGTCTCGAGCAGCTTTTGCATGAACTGGACAAAGGTCGCGGAGGGATTGAACTGCAAAGGAGACGAGGCTCGTGGTGTTTCTGGTGAATACGGTGGAGAGGGCATGTGTGATCTGGGGCGGGTAGGAGAAGGAGGGGAGGAGGAGAACCAGAGATAGCAGACCATCTCGCAGGTCTTCTCCGCGACGAAGCTGGCGGGTCGCTTGAGGGAAGTGTCGAACCAGTCGATGAGCTGAGACGCGTCCGGGGGTGAGGGCGGGCGTTCTGGCACGTTCATGTCTGGTGATCTCCACACGGACGCGTCGTGCAGGTGGCGATCAAAGTAGGCTATTGGGGGTAGTGTAGTGACGCGGGGATGGGGGTGGGGGAGGAGTCTCGGGAGTGCAGCCGACATGGGTGGTGTCGGGAGGGTAAAGAGAGGAGGGCAGAGGACCGAGGGTGTGCGGGGCAGCGAAGGAGGAGTGTAGAGAGCCATTGCAGCCTCGCCAGCGGAGGAGTGCCATGATCATTTTATAAAAAGGAGTCAAAGAGAGTATTATCGGTTAAAAAAAATTCTATAGGGGAAGTACGCTATCGGTGCGCCTACCACTTAGCATTTCTTTTTGTTTTTTGCTGTATTTGCATTTATTCACGGCACGCTCGGCACTTGCGTCTTTCCAGGGATTCCCCATAGCCTTACCCTTAACTGCTTCCATACATGGTCATGCTAACTCGACGAGACCACGTGACTATCCTTATATGGAGTGCCCCTATATACAATGGGAGTGCATTGTCTCTCTGCGACCCCGCTCTATTTGCAACGCCCGATGGCGCTTTCAAGTCTCTATTTCCGCCTCCTCATCACACGTAAACACCGACGCTTTTGTTCGGTAGTAGTATCCTAGTCCACAGCAAACCTGTCACTCTGTGTGTCACGTATGATTTTCTGTCCTCACCGCGTGATATTTGCATGACCCTGTCTCATCCCACATCTCTAATCGGACCTTGCAGTCGCCGTGTGCGGAGACGTGACGTATTCCTTCTCTTTCAAATCCGTGCCCGTGATCAACCCGATCCGTCACGCGTCACAACTCTCGGCTCGTGCGCACTAACTTTCAGGTTCGCACTTGTGCATTTCTCGCACGCGTGTGGCACCTGTATATTGCCTCCCCATAAGGCAAAGCCCGGGCCATGTCCTCCCCGCCGCATCTCCTCCAGATTCAATTGTCCTTTCTATTCATCTTTCCTTTTTTTCATTGCCGTCGTGGCTTGCCCGTGACAATCTTTGTTCCACTCGATATGGGCAGCACCGGCAGTTTTTCAATTTCGCACTCGTTTCACATCCCAACCCTACAGAACCTACTTGCCGGTCAATCACGTGGTCTCCCAATAAATCGCTGTCCTTGCTCCGGTTATCGTCAGGCGGGACAGCGCTGTCTTCTCAACACCACTTTCGCACGGCGCCATCTATAGTCATGCGCCCGCACAACAGGCCATCGTCAAGAATTGGTGCCTAGCTATGCAAACTCTAATATCCATCTTGGGGGACACCCTCGGATCACATTCACAAATAACGGCGACATTGCCCTCCTTGCCCGGCCTAGCAATTCCGTGTCCGATTTGCTTTTACCAACGGCGCTTCGGCCGGAAGAAGGGAGGTTACCCTGAGTGCGCCACCTTTCTATAGTCGATAATCAAAGAAATGTATATGTGGTCCGTTTGACCCATCAATGTGACGGATAGCTGCGGTGGCAACTCCCCGGTGCATCCGCCATGGGATGCGTGTGTAACCACCACCCCCATTCCAGCTGAGGGTGCAGCCAACGTCACCGCGCTATGAGTACAGGTACGCTTCGCATGGATCAAAGCAGCCCATACAAAGGGCGAACGTTATACACGTTCAAGTGTTTTGATGACACTATCTGATTGGGCGTCACTCGGACTGTGAATCTGCTCGGCGAACTCGACCCAAGGGCCACTTGAGTGCGCCGAATCCCCATTTGTCCCATCTCGTCATACGGTTTTTGGCTATCCGGAAGAATCCCGCTAGCTATTCGTGGTTGAAGAATAGAAATTCCCGCACGAGTCGCACTTGAGATTCCAAAGGCTTAGCGGCCACGGCGAGCGTTTCGCGTGGCCACGCTCGGATCAGCGACTGCGCTCGAGCATGCGCGTAGCTCGAATTGGGCCGTTACATATACGAGCCTCCGTGGGCTGTCAAATCGCCAAGTCAACTGTCTGAAAACAGTATCTACGAGGTAATCGCAGGAAGGCTGGATTTCCACGTCAAGTGAGCGTGCCAAAGTGGATAAATGGTGCTGTGGCAACCCGTAGCCTGCATGTCGTCCCGTTCAATTTTAGGTTTATCGGGAAAAAAAAAGTCGGTGGAAACGTACGAGGACCGCAAATTGAGGGGTCCCATCTACAGCATTCCGCATTGGGATCCGTGATGCGGTGCATAGGCGAGCTGCTGAGTGCTCCAGAGGACGCACAAACAGCCACGACACACGAGTGGTAAATTGAAGCCGTGCTTGATAGATGGACAGATATGGGTAGCGCGCATCAGTCGAGCCGTACAGAAAAAATAGGCTTACGGCTCCCATCACGAGGAATCAATCCACAGTTGGCAAGATCACGATTGATTCATGGATGCTTGTTTCACGAGTGTCATTCGTGTCCAAGCGCATTCTTTGCGGAAGCCCGTCGTAGGCGGACGTGATGTCTCCTGCAAGTAGCCCCAGACCCACGCAGCTACTGTCCGCGGAGGGCAAATGATTTCACACCAAGTCGGAGAATGGGTGGACGTAGGAGATGATCGTTGCCGCAAACACAGATTGGCTGAATTGTTTCGCGTAGACAAAGAGGACATCGTGCTGGTGGGCTCAGGCCACTTACACACTTGCATCCTCGAGGAGGTGAACGTGCGTAGCTGTGGCGTGGGAAAGTTATACTCTGGCTGTTGCTCGCCACCACCAACGACGACCGTCAATTCATATTAGCTTATTGGCTTTCAATTGTTTCACCAGACTTCTGTCTTGAACCGCGGTCATCCTGAACTTGCGCCGCTCATTTAGCCATGGGGATTTCGTTTGGCTCTTTCGACGGGGTCTGTAGCACCGCTGCCCTCGTCATCTGCCCGCTCTTGGGTACCTCCGGCCAAGGTATCGAACCCAACTGCTACTCCCGCAACGTGCAGATCGGTTCGACCTTGATTTTTCAGCCTTGTGAGTGCAGCGTGTTCCCAGAGCTTTGTACGACCTGAAGTCGCTGCTGCTCGCTAGCAACATGCTTTGTCCACATCGTTGCCATACTCATGACCGCCATTATGATCTATCACATTCGTTCCAAGTATACCGCCGTTGGCCGGAAGGAGATTGTCATGTTCTTTTGGATGTACATGCTCATAGAACTGCTTGCAATTTTCCTTGACTCGGGCATTATACCAACGGCAAACGCCAGCTATCCTGTGAGTCCCACGTCCCGCCCTTGAAACGAATCAATTTAGCCAATCTCGTCAGTGGTTTGCTGCCGTCTATACTGGGTTGATTGCCGCGACATATTGCTGTCTGCTTGTGAATGGCTTCGTTGGTTTTCAATTTGCAGAGGATGGAACCCCACTCTCGTTATGGGTACGTCCTCACGGGGATGACTTCATTTCACCTTCTCACACTCGGCCGCAGCTCCTCCGATTATCATGTCTTGCTGTCTTTGGCGTTTCATTTTTCATCGCCATTGCCACATTCAAGTCGTTTGCTTCCTTCTCGCCAGCGAAACCCATCGCGCTGTTCGTGGTCTACCTCATTTGGCCCATCCTTTGTGTCGCCATCTACACATTATCTCAGCTCGTCCTCGTCTTTCGGACCTTGGATGACCGGTGGCCGCTTGGTGATATTATTTTTGGCATCGCCTTTTACACGATCGCACAGGTCCTTCTCTTTGCCTTTAGTGTTACGATATGTAACGCGATCAAGCACTATCTCGATGGCTTGTTCTTCTTCACCCTCTGCGTTCTGCTGAGCGTCATGATGGTGTACAAGTATTGGGACAGCATTACTGTACGCCGCTTTCCCCCGCTCCTTATCGTGGATGCTGACCAGTTTTGTTGACAGCGCGAAGACCTGGAGTTTTCGGTCGGATCCAAGGCTGCCGTTTGGGAAGTTAAAGATCCGCTTTTGACGGCTTCTGCCGGGGATTATGACGAGGACACGACGAGTAATTACCATGGGGGAGGCACCGCGGCGAGCTTGGTCGGTGGCGTGAGTGGGAACCAGCTGTATGGCGGCAAGGGCGGGTATGTGCCGCAAGGAGGGTATGGCCAGCAGCCCGTGTATGGTGGTCAACGGGGTTACCCACCTACCTCGGGGGGATATTGAATGTTGGACTTTGGTAGTATATTGCATGGTATTATGGACTTGAATTATTCCCTTGCATTTATCAAGTTAGATAGATTTTGCTATTTTCTTGCTACAGTCAT